>JBAFWW010057027.1:10181-24003 GCA_036873685.1 Agapornis canus
TTTGATTTTTTTTGAAAAATTTTTTTTTTTTTTTTAAAAAAAGAGGGGGGTTTTTTGGGTTTTTTTGGGGGGGGGGTGTGATGGTGTTTGGTTGGCTGGTTTTGTTGGGGTTTTTTTTCATTACAATGTATCTATAGTAATATTGATCTGAACAACTGATCTGGTCAATCTTTCTCACATGCAATGGTTCGGTGTGTCTCTCAACAGCTTTCTTCTCTGCTCTTGCTCCCATGATTAAAGAAGTATTAAAAATATTCACCTTCTCAAAAATAATTTTCTTGAGTGTGGAAGCTCACAGTTACACTTACTACACACTATTATCCTCAAAAGGCTGCTTTTCTGCTCAGGATTCAGCAGCTAGGCACTGGGGTAGCTACACCACAGGACATTTCCCTTGCTTTTTACAGAAAGTCCCTTTCCATGAGATGAAGACCATGTCATCCCCCATAAGCTATTGCTGAGTGGCTGCCTTGAGACTGCCTTTCTCAAAACATGGTTCCCTGAGCAAATGATGCACATTCTCACCTATTTTTATGGTGGGTGCAGCCCCAGGATAAGCAGGGGCAGCCCTCATCCTCCAGCAGTGCTCTCCCCTCACACATCATTGGCCTGGGGCTGGTACTCTTGCCCAAGCTCAGCCCCAGCAGATCCCACTGGGGACAGCAGTCCAGGTCCTCCCTGTGGCTACACCAGCTGGCTCAATACAAACCATGCAAACAAGTGATCTTGGCTAACTGCACAGGAGTATAACCTTCTTCAGTGGCACAACTGAGTCTAGAGGATGGATCACCTACGTGCAGTCACAGCCACAGTCATATTTTTCTTTCTGCCCACTTCTTACCTTTCTCCAACTGGTAAAGGTGAGGTTTTGAGGGTAGTCTGCTCTTCTGATCACACATTTTGTTTTGCAAGACTGCCTGAATGATCTTGCAAGTAATTCACAGACCAACTCATGGCTGCCCATATATATGTACACAATTAATTTCTAGCCCTAAGATAAACTATTCTTTATCATCCAGTCCTGCAAACTCTCATGCACATACTTAGCATGGCATCCACAAACATTTCCATTAAAATAATCACAACTATTCCAATGCATAAATTTAAAGCACATCCACATGTGCTTTCAAGATTTTTGACTGTTTCTGCTGTCATTTGAGGTCTATCAAGCCCCTGTGACTTGGCATATTTAGAAAACATCTGCTGTAGTTAACAGAGTCCATACTCCTATTTTTGCCTTTGTTTTTTTTATGTTCTCCCTCAAACATATGACAGCATAGAATGTAAATAGAAGCAATATGCTGAATATATGCAGAATGTAATAGATTCCGTCTCAGACTGATATATATGTGAAACTGAGCCAATACATCTTTAAACCCATAAGATCTGCAGATGTCATCTATAGCCCTGTAAATTACAAACTTTTATGGTCTTATTTTTACAGTAGATGATAGTAAAATGTAAAATTGTGCATTATCACTGGGTAATAGCACAAGCTTTAGAAGCACCGTGCTGCAGAAGGTACAGTATATTGAGAGGCAGAGTATTCAAGGGAGCCTTATAATGCAATTTTAACTCTGCAGCTGACTGTATAATAAAGACTGTAAAGCCAGGTATGAAATAATGTTTGCTAATAACAGGAAAACAAAAGCTGTCTTGAATTCCTGGGACTTCAGAAACCAGCAAGAAAAAACAGACTCATAGAGGGCATTTAATTAAGGATAAAGACTCTTTGAGTCATGCTAGGGCATCTGGTCACCCTACATTAAACTGAACACTACTGTGAATAATAAAGTATGTAAGGATGACTTAAAAATAACTTAAAGGCAGTGTTGCAAGCTGACAGAAGCAAAGTCTTGAGTTAAGGTCCCCACTCCCCCTTTAAATCATCTTCCTGTTCCTGAAGCCTCTTTCAACTGCCTTCAGTAACACTTTTTCTCAGCCATGGCAAAAGCAGAGACCCAAATGGACAGAAAAGGCTTCCAAAACATGGAATTTTGCAGATACCAAATGGGACTGCACTGCCTTCTGAAGCGGCTCGAGCCCAGCACACTTCACAGCACTTTCTTGCTCTCATAGCTTTCCAATAGGACAAGTGTGGCATATGTTGCCTTTTGGGCCTCAGGCTATCCAGTGCCCAGTGTATGAACCCACACATTGTTTCTGATAACAGCCTGGTGGCCTCATGAGCATCCCCATGCCACCACAGGTTGCACTCACCAGCTAAGAGTAATTCTAGCATGCAACGGGAGACAACAGTGCTTATGATTCCAAAGGTTACCATCTTCATGGCATTCCCCTGCACTAAATAACTCACTGCAGAGCTTTGAGGCTTTTGTTACTAGCACAATCCTCTGGCAACAAGCCCCAGAGGAGGGAAAAAGGGAAGGATGGTGGAAGGGAAAGAGGGAGGGAGGGAAGGAGGGAGGGAAAGAGAATTGCAGGATGCCCTAATGGCACAAAGCAGCAACAAACCCATAAATGTCCCTGGGCTTTTTGCCAATTTTTAGAACATGAATCCATTATCCCATTATGAAGATTTCTGATCCCAGAGGTTGGTGCATCATGACAGGTCAAAGTCTCAGTGATACTCTGTTCCTTAGAATATTGTGGAAATAAGAGAGCACCAGAACTCATGGTCCCTGTGGGGCAGACTGAAGTGGGGAGTCCACGGAGGGAATGGCCCTCCCAGTGAAGGATGCCCTAAGACTGCAAACAGCTTCAGCCACAATTTGTTTCCTTATTGGGCACGAGAAAACCTGTTGTGTGGCTCCAGTTTTGCTCCCAGATGGCCATCTCTCCATCTAAACATCTCCCCTCACAGTCTGAACGTGCAGACTGAGACAAAGAACGCAAAATGTAATCAGTTCTAAGAATGTTAAGTTTGATGGCTTTGTAATGGAAAATAACTGCAGTGCTTGAAGGTAGTTGACATAGCTTCAAGTCCGTAGGACCTTAGTACAAAAGATGTAAGAAAAGCAGAACAGAAAAACAGGACCTGGGGATGGGGAGTATCTGGGACTAGCAGATGTCCAAGATGGGCACAGTTAAACTAACTGATAAGTAGAAGGACAGGATGATTGCTATATCTGTTATGTTAATTAAGCTGGTTATGAAGATTGTTGAGAAAAACGACCTTTAAAGAGCCCCATCACATTTTTGTATGCATGCAGGAAACTGTCTAGAAAATGATGTCATATGCCCAGGGACCATATAAGGACGGCTTGTGGAGCAACATGGGGACACGTTAGGAGGAGTTATCCCCCGTGTCTCCCAGTGCCGCAACAAAGAATACCTGCTTGTCTGCTTGGAACTCTGTTGGCGAGTTTGTTCCTGGAGGTTTCTCCAAGTCAAGACTCTCTGCTACCTGAACAAGCTGAACTCATATTGCTGCTTCAGGGTAAAATTCAATGTAGAAGTCTGTCAGCCATGAGAGGCATGCCCACAGGGAGCCAGGCTTCATTAGTTCCCATGCTCACAACACTATTGCTCTGCATAGTGCCAAACCAGAAGCATTTTTATAAAGTTTTGTGAAGTTTCTCCTCAATACTATCAAGTTTACCCACCTTACCATACAAAGAGAATCTCTGCAACACTGTATTTTACAGAAAAGCTTACTTATAACAAAATACCCAAGGAGGACAATAGCAATCATTTATAAGTGGCTATTTTTGGTGCATATCCTAATTTCTCATCTACATTAAAAAGGTCACATCCCAGGGTCAGTCCCAATCCCTCCAGCTCATCAAGAGGACCCTCCTGAAACATGACGACCTTTTGCCAGATCTACTGAAAAATAAGTTGCAAATTACACTGAGACACAAGGGATCCTTACAGCTTTGCAGCTTGTATGTGTTGCAGGACATAGCTTCATCTTATAGCCAGGCTAAGTCATTTAGGAGGTTCCAGTGTTGCCAAGCCCCCTTTAAACAGATGCCCGTTTCTGCCTGGAATCATGTGCAAGATAAAAGCATCACTTTAGTGCTGAACCTGGAAGAAATCACAGCCCTTCCTAACCTCCCCTTCATGAAAGAATTAAAAACAAAGAAACAAACAAACAAACAAAAACCTGAGCAAAACAACCAAACACAAAAAGTAAGAAAAATAAGCAAGTGGTGGTCTGTACAATCCTAAATTTGTTATTGGCTCATTTTCTAAGGAATACCTGTTAGAATCTCTTCTTTTACTTGCATTCTGTTTTCAGAATGCGGCTTGACCATACTTTCTCTGCAACAACACTGATAGTGTTACTTGCTACATTTGCAGTTGTCTCCAACATCTGGAGCACTATGTGAAAAGATGAGTCCTATGTGACCTGCTATGAAGACACTACATCAAACACATATATGTGCTCTTCATAACAGCTCCTTCCTCCACCTCTCCCTCCCTATCTCTTATCCATTCTGGAATATCAGTCCTCAAGCTATTTTTTGTTTGTCTATTTTAATATGCCATGCATGTAGCAGGTGAATTAAAATAATAGCAGGATTTGAATGAAGAGACAGAGGCGACAACATGAAGTGTTCTGAAGAGATAGGAGATCAAAAAAGGTTTCATTCTCACATCCCTTAAAGGTCTATTCATATAGATAACGGGCCCATCATACCCTCAAATTACTTTGTGTGGGAGCTCAGCGTGAGAGCGTTTTTATCAGCTGGCTTCCAAAAGTGTATGCCTTTAGCACAGGCGCCATGGCAGCCTGGGGGCTCTCCAGGTGGGATTGCTGGGTACCCAGAGCCGGTGTTGCTGCCACTGGGACCAAAGTCCAGCCTTGCCTGCAGCTGATTTTCAGACACTCAGGGGTGAGGTTTTAAAACCAAGAAACTTGAATAAAATGTATACATAGAAATATACATAAATCTATATACACACATACACACATACATATCTATGTAGCTATGGACTCAGCGCTGAAACTGAGATGGCCATGGCAGAGATTTGCCCCCGGTGCCCTGAGTCCTGGGCTACAATTAACCTGACCAGTGTATCTTCCTTTCTCTTGTCAGAGCCCTCTCTAGCCAGGGATACCCAGCAGGGCCTGGAAAGGGGAGATGAAGCCGGTAGGAATAAATGAATTACCCTCTCTGTGCAGGGTTTTTTTTCTCCTCTTCTGTTAGCAGTGGTGCTACAACTCAGACTGAGAGGAGCCCAACACAGCTGTTTCATAGCATCCTTTCTGAGGTGTTCTCTAAATGAAAACTCTCAGTGGGTTTAAGGAGGTCTGGCTTACAACTTCTTAGTATCTCTGACATTATTGCCCAAAACCACAATGCTGATGTCAACATTTCACGGATATTCAGGAGGGAAATAAAAGCAGTAAACAACATTCATGTTTCAGCTTCAAAAATGGGAAAAGCTACAGGAATATTAGAGTTAAAACAAGCATTGCAGACATGAAAATCTGCAGTAAGATGAGACTTTTTAAATAAGCTGGGATAAAGAAAGACCAGCATTAATGTCACTGAACATTAATTCTCCACCCATGTGACACCACTACAGCATTTAATTGTCAAGGAAAAAACTACTTGCAACTGAACTGGGAGAGACACAAAGTCTGGAAGCATTCCTCCCCTCTGCACCCCCCTCTCCTCCCCCCTTTTTCTGTGCCTATCTGGGCTCTTTTATCTCAGCCTAGAACCTCAGATTTGAAGTGGCTGCTCTAATCTCTCCTCTTCTGCCCACCACCTCTTCTGCAGACCCACTCTACTCTCAACTACTGTTGGCCCCTTTGACTCCTCTGGCTTTGGTGAGCCTGCAGCCAAGCACCTGCAGGGGGGATTTAATTTGGCTGTCAGTCCTCCATAGCTGCCTTGCCGTCCTGTAGCTGCAGTGGCTCTGCAGGACTGACGGGAATAAAAAGTAGTTAAGAACTTATATTTGTGACTGAAGTCAGCGGATACCACCCTGCGCAGAGGAATCGGATGTGTCGAGTAAGAGCATTTTTAAATGGTGATTTCTCAGAGTGGGATTTTACTGTAAGTTGTACAGCACGCCAGTGTTGTGGTCTCCCAGCACTGAGACTGTCCCTGTAATATTAATTGTACACTTTCCAAATTGTACACTTGACATTTTTCTCCGTGTTAGCAGTAGTAGTAAGAAAGGGCCAGTACCTTCCAATAAATATAAATTTCCTCTTACTTCTGAGGTAATCTAATCCATACAGATGCATTTCAAGGTCTGCCAAAGTTATTCAGGCTCACTCCAGAGCAGCCTGGACACCCTCTGCCCTGGAGTTTTACCAAGATGTACTGTGGAAACAAATCCAAGAGCAGGTGAGCTTTATTACCTCGTCCACAGAACTGGTATTATGAGGTACTGCTGGATAAAACTGGGATGTTTATTAGGCAAATAAACCAACAAATGAAAGCCACAAAGAACTGCCATATGCAAAAAATTACACTCTTGTTACTGCAAGAAACATCCAGAATTACTCAACTATGTCCTGGGTTCAGCTTAAACCATGACAAACTCAAATAAAGCATGAGATTTAATAAACTGTTCTTGCAGACATGGTTATAACTAAGTTTTAACAGCAATAGGTTTTACCGCTATTCAGGCTTAAAACCAAAAGTACTAGTGAAGGTCCATAACCAACATTATTCAGGGGAGAGCTAAATAAAAGCCATTGTAGCAGCACTCTCCAGGGGTTGGAACTAGATGATCTTAAGGTCCCTTCCAACCCTAACTATTCTATGATTCTATCCAAGTACCTGTGCTGTAAATAACAGGATGCTAGCACACATTGGTCCTTGTGTCTGCAAGTATCAACTGCGTGGGTGTCAGCAGATGCTGCCCCAAATATGTCATCAATTATGCAACCCAGGGAGCCCAACCACAGGACAAGGGTCTTAGAAACTTGAACAAGCTGAACCCAACTCACAGAAAGCCCCCCTCTGACATGCAGAGAACGGTGCTTAATCTTTTCCTAGCAGGTTTCCATCCCTCAGCTTGTAACAGCTATCTGCAGGGGTCTGGGAGGCTCAGTAATGTAATGCAAAGCCTTGCATAAAATTTGAGTATCACTGCCCCTAAAATACAAGCTTCTCCTGGGCTCAGTGCTGCCAGGCTTTCGGGAACAACTCCCTAACCCTAACCTGGATCTCCCCACCAGACAGCATGGCACCAGCAGAGCCCTGCCCTGTATCCCAGCCAGGAGATCGCCCTTGCTCCTGCTCCATTCCTTCACTGCCCAGAGCAGGGTCAGGCACCAGTTACCTGGGGAGGGCAGGAGAGCAGCCACATCTGCTGGTTTAACCCCAGCCAATAACTAAGCACCACAGACACCCTCTAACTTCCTCCCCGGTGGGATAGGGGAGAGAATCAGAGGAGTAAAAGTGGGAAAACTCACGGATTGAGGTAACGGCAACATCTCACAGGGCAGAAATCCTGGAGGGTGTTGGTGTGAGGGATGCTCCTCCTTCCAGAGGCATCCCAGCTCCCCATCGCCCTGTGACACAGGGAGAGGAGAGCTACAAAGGAAAATCTCCATTGCTCCATGGGGCAACAGAGCTACCAACAGAACAAAATAATCCAAGAGCACTGCTGGAGGTTAGGGACTTGCATAGATATGTCATCGAGTGCACATGTGGTCCCATGGGCCTGTCCTCCCAGCAGCCAGCTCCCCATCAGACCATGAATAGGTCATAAAAAGCCATTTAAGTCCCACTCTTTCACCACTTTTGTTTAACAGGATAATGAAGAGCTTGCTCTTACTTGCTCCTGTGGCACAGGAATAGCTAAACCCTGTTTTTATCTGGGTGGCTTTCAAATCATATGCCTGTGCTGAGCTGGGCTAGTCCCACCTCAGCCTATGCAGGGACCTCAAAAAGAAAAGAATGAAAGAATGAAAAAGTAAGTCTAGCAGACACTAAAACAGAATTGAAAATCCCAGACATTCCGAAGCATCGCCTCTGACCATAGACCTGGATTACAAGTGAATTTTATTTTCCTGTAATAAAACATTCCTCTTTACAACAGGAACATCAAGCTGGCATTTGAAATAGCCCATTTGACTGGAATTACACCACGAGTGAATGCTGCAAAATGACTGCATCGCTGCACATGGCTGACAGTAATTATTAATAGGACTGCTCTTCCTTTGATAGGCATGCATTACAGATGGCTCAATAGCGGAAACATTTGTGAACAATTGTTTAGTGGTGGAAAAAAAAAAACCCGCTGATGAAACTTTAACGTTTAAACACAAGGCAATTAATGAGCTCCAAATCTGAGCTCCAGCAAAAGCACGATCGCTTTCATGACACCTGCTGGGCTCTGCAGGAACATGTAAGTGCGCAGTTTATAGAGCCAAGTGCTGATGGGGCAGAGGTGGTTAGACTCACAAATCACCCTCCCAGCATGTAAGCTGCCCAAGTTATCAGGGAATTACTTTCACATGGATTCAATCTGAGCCATCTACTGCCACAGCAATATCCAGAGAGGGTTGAACGGAGTCCTGACCTAGCAGGCGACTGTGCAGCCATATAACTGCACCATATAACACTGAAGCCCACAGTACAGCCGCTGAAAAGAAGAGGAGGGGGAAATCTCTTTAGCTCTTCCAGTAAATCTAAATCAGGGATATGTCTATAATAGCAAAGAGATTCACAGACCGAATCAGAGATGGTTTCTAACTCCAGGAACTGAATAAAAATGTCAGCGTAAACCAAACAGTAATGGCCACATTTCCATCCCAGAATCAGAAAAACAGGTTTTGGTTTGCAGAGGGAGGCAAAGGAATTACCCTTTGTCACAAAGTGGTTTCTTTACAAGAATATCTCAGGAGGGCAGGAGGAAAAAACGTGCTTCATTGAAAGAAATACTAAAAACTTAATACAACGACACTATAACAACCTAAATTTCCAAACTGTTATCCTTGATCAAGCTGGGACATCCATGCTGGGCTCAAAGAGCAACACTTCACATATAAACATTTCCCCTGCCAGTGCTCATGTATCTCACCAGTCTCAGGTGCTTGTCACTGCTCCTTGCCTGAGCTACACTGTGGCTGAACCTGTGTTTGGCCACATCCGGTGCCAGTCCAGACTCCAGTCTGGGGACTGGCCTTCCCGCTTGACCTCAGACCTGCCTCCACAGCCAGCACTGCACAGGGAAAGTGTAAAGGGTTTGGCATGTACCCAGAGCTCCCCACAGCAAGTCTGCCACCAGAGCAGAGCTGTGACTGCCTCCAGTGGGATCCATGGCAGAAAGATACCTGCAATTATTTCACCAAGCTCTGCTATTTTCCCTCTACATTGATGATTCTCTTTCTTTCTTTTCCCTGCTTTTTTTAAGCTACATAATTTTCAGGTAGTCAAGATTTTAAAACCATGTAAGACCAAAGCAGATAAACTGATTTAAAAATAGATGAAGCTGAGTGACAAAACACTGAAGACAATAATCACTTACTCCCAACATTTCCACAGGCTGGCCTCTGCAGTACACTTTAAAGAAATGTAAATTTTAAAAGTAGAATCAAATGTTTTTGTAAGTTAATTTTTAGAAAATTAATGCCACCAGATTTTAAAAAACAAACAAACAAACAAACCAACCAAAAAACTCCAAGAATTTCCACTTAATGCTTTGAAGAGGGGGAAATGAGTAAACACAGCTGTCTGTCAGTAGGAACAAATAATCAAAGAGCCTGAACTGTAAACTGTCCAAAACCAGAATACACCCCTCAGCCAGGCCAGTAATTGATGCCAGCTATTCAAAGCAGCAAATATCTGAGCCTTACCACTTCTCTCCCACATGAAGTTTTTGGTATTTCAGATCTATATTTGCCTTATGATCTTAAGGAGTAAGTGCTATCTGAAAATGACTTATAGGCCAACAGTTATCCCAGGGTTTCGTTATTATTCCACTTACATAAGAAAGAAAGAAAGAGGACAAGTATAGACTGTAATGGAATTTCCACCAGTTCAGCTGAATGAAGCCCATGCAGTGACCTGCCTTCTGAGGACAATTAAATCATATTACCAGCAAGTGACTCCAGGACTAGGCTTGCTCCCAGTGACCTCAGGTGGGAAATGCCATCTGTCCCCAGCACATGTGAGCAGTCAGACTCAGGAAAACATTTACCACAACTAACCAACCAACCAACCAACCAACCTCAGCCAACTCTTCAGGTTCAGCTTCAACTCAGCATCAATGAGGGTTAAAAAGTAAATCCACCAAGTTTCTTTTCACCTTCATGAGCTCTGACTCAGCAACTTCCCACTATATTCACAGCAGGGATGCACATAACAATCACTGCTGTTCAGTCAGCGGAGTAACAATAGTAACATTGAAACACCAGAAAGACCAGTGCCAACATCTTTCTTTACTGACACTACGTGAGACAGCAGTGAGATGTTTGCCCCATGGTGGGAGGCTTCCAGCTGACTCACACCAACACAGTCACCTCAGGGCAAGATGGGCAGGGACATATCATGTCCTCACCTGCACACCAGTGGGGAGATCTGCTGGCAGATGAACCCACTGTCAACAGCCCCACCATTGCCCATGAGAGAAGGAGCAGTTGGTGAACATCTTCAGTATCAGAACCTGACTGAAACACCATGGAGCAACCTGCTACCCTGGACCCTGGGGCAGGAGTACAAGTGATGGCAGGGAGAGTCTGGGGAGCACACTGAGAAGTCAGCACCTATAACTGAAGCCACCACAGTTCACTTCACCAGATGGAACTGCTGTAAAAGTCTTGGTCACAGACTGAGTGTACTCAGGAGTCAGCAAAAACGTGAAGTGCTGAAAAACCCAGCTCTTCAGGCCAGCCCCCTGGAAACTTACAGGAGAAAATGGGGAAAAGTTGTTGGTCAAGACTGCTGTTCAGATGTTGAAAGGTGCAGATGAGGCCATTGTCAAAGCCTGCTGCACGATCCCCGGATGTTGCCATTGCGAAATGCCAAATCTTTCATTACTGAAAAATTTCCAGCTGCCTCACTTGAAAATGAATCGTTTCCTGTCACTAAGGCAAAGCTGTCGCACGCCAAAAGAAAGAAAAAAGGCCAAATAAAATCTGCTGCCTCTCATTAGATCAAAAGTTGTCAGCAGAGATAAACCACCACACAAAATGACATTTATTCGGAAGAGCAATTGTCTACAGAGTCATTTGTTACTTTTAATAATACTGCAGTTGTAAAATGATGATAATGGAAGTCAAGTTACTCTGATGGTAATAAAATATTTGTAAACTAAACTTGTTCATTTTGCCCATAAAACAGAGACATTGAAATAATTTAACTGCAGAGAATAAAATTGAAATGGGTCTGTAATTACATAGATTTTCAGCATCTTCTCCCTTATGAAAAGAACTAACTGCTGATGACTCCCACATTTCCAGGACCTTACTTTGCAAAACAAAAGATTAGAAATACGTATCACATGTACAGAAAAGGGGCCTGCAGCAACATTTCCGAAGTGATGTGTACATTTCTTCCTGCTTCTTCTTTGTGTTAGTAGCATGCCAAATCCCTCTCAACAACCAAATGAGCCTGTATGCCGGTGAAACTTCACTGGATCAAGTGAGGAGATAGAGCACTATTAATGAAGTCACTGGATCTTAAAATCCTTCTCATCACGATCAAGGAAACCACTGGAGGATTTTTGGTGACTTTGACAAAGTAGCATGCTGACAAGATGCACACCAATGTGGCCTTATCCAGCTTTCTTATCCTTTCTTATCCCTGACAACCTGCCTTCACTGATTTGGTGAAATCAAGGTATGGACTGCAGGAAATTCAGCATTTTTCTCTAATCCCTCAGGTTTCTTTGAATTGTGTTTTGACTCATTTTCTAATGATTACCCTGGAACATTTAACATTAAACAAGTTCCAGAGCCATCCATGAAAATCATGTCAGTCCCAGAGGAAAGACTGCAGGGAGCTGAAGAGTGCCTGACTCATCCCTGGATTCCCCTTGCTGCTGCTTCACATTTTATTTTATTTTAGATTAGAGACACGAGAGTTTCTCCACTGCATTTAGATTCTAAGAGAGAATCTAAGAATCCTAAGAGAGTCAAATCTCAACTTTGTACGTGCTGTTCACCCAGGTTGAATATAAACTGGGGCAAAATCAATTACTCTGGTACTTTACCTCGAGAGCATTGCTCCCCAGGACACACTGCATATGATTAACAAGGATGCAATTTGAAACTGGATGGCCTGACCTTCTGCACATGAAATTTCTCAGCTTCTCAATTGACTTTGTCTGCAGGGACTTCCTTGTCATGTCTCAGAAACTTACAGGGAAAATCTAGTCCTGAGGGAAAATGGCAAGAAACCAAAACCAGAAGCCAACACATAAAGACATGCCAAAACTGCTGTCAGCAAGGGGGCTGTAGCTGCATTTTAAAATATTTCTTGCAGTTTGGGTTTTTTTTTAATTAAAAAGGCAGTGATTAGCAGTATATTGGCAATACCTCTGTCACTGAGGAGGGAACCCAGAACAGCAGCTTTTGAGGACCTCAGGGGACTCCACAATGCCTGCAAGTCCACCATATTCTTTGAAGAAAAACTACAAACCAAAATACCAGTAACCCTCCTGAATAATTAATGCTAATATTGAAGTAGCCAACAAGGGTGCTTAGCAAAAAAAGAACAACTATCCTGAAGCTCCAGTCCTAAAACAAATTGAGACCTCTGGAAGGAAATATTTTATCTCCTTTATTCTCATTCAGGAAATTACAGCGGTTTTGCTTCTAGACTCTCTCCCTATTTGCATATGATAATTTTGTACAGATGTTTGCATATAAAACTCATTGCAGAGCCAAAGGATGAACTAAACCATGTACTCTGAACACAAGTGAGCTCAAGTTCCCTACCCTTGAACAACTTTCCTGTGTGGACCTGAACACCACACACAGGGGGCTCCTGTGCTGCAGCCAGAATCACCATTTCTGTACATGTAGGCCAACTGGCATCAGCTATAACCCAGTGAAGCTGCATGGAAATAGACATCAGCAAAGCCACAGCCTCAGCTGGGGCTGTGCACAGTTGAGCCTGACTGCTGGGCTTTGTTGCCAGCAGCACTGGACCTGGCACGCTAGAGCTGTTGGGCCATGTGATTCCTCTTCCTCTGGTTCTCACTAAGCATCCAGAGCCAAGGATACTCACAAGGCAGAAAGGGGTCTGCCTGAAAATGAAGAGGTTTGTGGCTTTCAGTTGGACCCAAATGGCACCAGGCAGAATAAATTTCTCAAGGCTGAACTCTCTGATGAAAGCCTCTTGAAACATGTTGCAGTCCACACACCTCCATTCAGTGTCAAGATGTCTTCTCTGCATCACTGTACCTCAACTTCCCTCTTGTAATGGGAAACCATACCAACAAAGTCTTCCCCTTAACCTGTCTGGGGATGGACCAGGCCATTAGATGTGCAGAGGCTGACTTGTGCAAGCCCAGCAGGGCTCATTAGGGTTCTTGATACCATGCTTACGAGGAGCAGTTCCAGCCCTGGAAACAGCCTGCCTGCTCTCTGGAGGCATGGAAAAGGTGTCTGGAAGCCCTGCCTGGTTGGAGCTGCTCCAGGGAAAGCCAGCCCAAGTGTCTATTTGCTAAGTGCTGAACTGGAGCAAGAAAAGATGGGAGCAAAGTGCAGTCGTATCCCTCTAGCTTCCCTCATGCCCAGCCAGGCTTACTACTTCTGGCTCCAGTCTGGTGCCAGCAGACCATCTTGGGTGACACTGTGCAATGGTTCACAGGGCTTTAGGGAATCTTCTTTGCTGAGGCACGGTAGGACAAACAGCCAGCTGCTGTGCAGCCATGGCCAGTTGTCGTAGTTTAAACCCAGCTAGGCAGCACGTTCACTCACTCAACTCCCCCCCCC
>JBAFWW010057029.1:0-18494 GCA_036873685.1 Agapornis canus
TTTTAGTGAGAGATCTCATGTAGGCATCTGTCTTTTTGATTATAAAGTCAGAGTTTAAGGACTTTTTTTTGCCTGTTCAATAAATTGTCTAAGTTAAATAAACATATAAAAAGTACACAAACCTGAAAAAATGGGTTTTTGTTCAGGAAAATTTTTATTTTATACAAATCAGTTCTTCTATACATAAATTTAGACAGAATGGAGTTATTCTCATTCACTATATAATGATTTACATAATAAACGGAAGTTTGAAAAGCCATGACAGCTTGAAGCACCTCCAGAGATCCCACACATCTTTAAGAAAACATTTTTACTTGTTTGTTTTGTTGGTTGGTTGTTAGTTTTTTGGTTTTGTTTTATTAAAGAATATTACACAGTTGATACCAGGAATTTATCTTGTTAGGTCTTGTGCCTGATAAATATTTAGACACTACTGCAGTCATAGTGTCTTGGGATACCATCTTACTCAGCAGCCTCTGATTTACTTTTTATTTTACTTGGTACTTTCAACTTCAGCACATGAGAGAGTAGAATCTGAGGAACCAGAGTTCTATGAACACAAATAATCAGGAGGGTATTTATGCAGTAACTAAAAACTGTGACTTCAATCTGTAGTAGACTTGACAGAAAATCTAGCTTCAGCATCCTTCAAGACAGACTGTAGATCTTATATATACTGTGTAAGTGAAAACTGTGTCTGTAAATCAGAATTAATGCCTTGGGCTACCTAAACTTTGTATGAAAATCAAATCAATACCCAACTGCTCTTTCAAGGCTGTGGAATTACTGAACAACTTTCCTTCACATCATATTGAAGATACTCATCACCTGTGCATCCCTGTATCCTGACCATGGATATGAAGGCATAATCTTCTGCATCTGAGCTTGAATTTGTGGTTAGTTGACTAGTTTCTTTGTAGTAAGGAGGCGGCAAATATAGAAAGTGAGCTTAAGAGGTAAGAGTCTGGATAGAGCACCTGTGGTGAATTGGGTTTTTACTGCCATCTACCTTCTTCCAGTCCTTGCAGCTGAACCATCAGAAAAGATGGATGTATAGCTGTGTTTCTGTCTCTCCAGTGCACAGCTGGGTGCCCTAATGCACATCCATCCTCATCAGTTGTTGAAGCTGATACAAAATGAGCTCAAACATGCTTAATTATCAGCAGATGGCAGCTAACTTTTCATGTCTTAAAGCTACTGGTGCAGGTGAATATTTCCCCTGAATGCAAGCAGTCTGTATTTCTGCTGTGAATCTTTCTGGAACTCTCTTTTGTAGATCATATACAAAGCATTTAGCTGGATACCAGGTTAGTGTTCATGTAGTTATCTCTTCATGTCTTTAGTGCTACACCTTGCTAAGTCAGAACTCTTAATGTAAACTTTAAATATATTTACCTTCAAGATTTTTCCTTATTATTTGGATGCCACTTCAGTAAACTTCTCAGAATAACAAGGTAGTTGCTGTCACTGTCTTGTTTACGCTGTGGAATTATTATAAATACTGGTTTTCACCCTTTCTGTGCTTTGGCTGATGCCTGCATTTATAGGGACAGAATGACATTTAGCAATATATTTTACACCCTGGCACATTTAATTAGCATGTCAAACTTGTGCTTGCACTTCTATTTCTAAAGCAGACGCACTCTGCTCATAGCTTGGTGTCAGAATGCATGAAACCTCCTTGGCATAATGTGAATTAGAACCAGCAGCAAAAGGAATGAATGATTAGCATTGGGCATGGATCCAGTGTTTGACATTCCACTCATTAGAAAGTCTACTCTAATTAACGTAATTGGAATCTACTGGGTGTGCCATTGATGGATTTGCTTGTCACCACAATTTTGTTTTATGTTCCATCAAACTCATTGGTTAAAACATGATGTATGCTGAGATTACCTAGTAAAGACCCAGTTCTTCAGAGGGATCTGCAAATTACAGTCTCTTGCTCCCACATGGGGACTTAATGAAGTCAATGTGAGGCAGGGTGCATGATAGTGAACCCCTTTGCATGATAATTATTTTCTCATAGTCCATATGAGTTATACATAACACACATATAACTTTGCATTTATCTAACACCTGGGGATTACAAATGATCTCCTAAACACTGAAGAATCAATTGAGCCACTTTTCCAAATGCTAATAACACCTTTTCCTACAAGGGGTCACTGGAAGTACTCAATAAACTTGTCGAGGCTATTCAATACATCACCAGAATCTGGCTGTAATTAGGTGAGCCTTGTAAAAACACTGTTATGAATAAAATTATGTGCATTTCCTGACTAGTATACAGGGAATCTGAAATTTCCATAACCATAAAGGACTAACAAGTCCAGAATGAGACCAAGGACTTGTTGAATGAAAACCAGCTCTGCAAGTTGCATCTTGAATCACTAGAACTGCTTACTTGAAGTGTTTTATCCTTTTGTCTACCTATCCTGACACAGCCATCTCAACTGCAGCCAGACATTTCACAAAGAACTTTTGCTTTCTACTTGAAGGTATACACCTGTGTTGACTTTCCATCTTCTTTATATGCATATGCATATTTCATTAGATCAGGGCTCTCATAAAGGTGGGCAACAATCTATTCTTAGTATAGAAAATAGGAGCTTTGATTTACATTACACTTTTCTTGTCTAAAGCATAGAATTCTGTCAATAGAATGAGAGAAGACATACTTTATGCTTTGAAAGCATTAAATGGTTAAATGGATGCAAGTGGAAGCAAAATTTATATGATAAAAGGAAATTAGCTTTGTCTATATGTCTTCCTTATTAATATGAAATCTGTGGTCATACTTGGAATAAACCTGATATCCCCAGAGAATTTTAAAGAATACATGAAGCAAGAAAAATACCATTGTTACTTCATGAATAATGGGCTTCAACAGCTATCATGACAATAAGTATATTTGAGGAAACAGTATCGTTTATAGTAGTCTGATGAAAGATTAAAATTATATAATGTTTCATTTACATTGTCTATTTTTTATTATAGCTTTCTAAAAACAGGTCTGTAAAATATGTTTCTTTTTTTATAGAAATTTCATGAGAACACCGATACTCTTGTCATCAGTTGCTGTGGTTATTAATATGGGAAGGTGAAAAATTTCTCTTTACCTAAACTGAGTTCTGTGAAACTAATTTAAATCTATTTAAGAGATAGTGAAGACTTACAGATGTTGCAGTGAATGAGAGAAGTTAAATCCATATCTGAAGATGCTACTATAAAATGACATAGGAGTTTCTGCTGACCTTTGTGATTTATAAGCCACTGTATGATATTGTCTGAATTAAAAATAACAGGAACTGCAACAATCAATGAAAAGTAAAAGTGATCCCTCTTTTAATCTAGGTCCAAATATATTTAAAAGGAAGTAATGAAAGTATTTATATAGTGTCTACCTCTAGAATCCCTAAAGGACTGCATTTTAAATGAATGTGAAAATGTCTTCTCAATAAAAAAATTTACTAAACCCTTGATCACACTGAAGTCAGTTTGTGGTAGCAAGCGCACCGTATAGCCAGCTGCAATGTTGGAGAAAGCTCAATTTGATTAGAATTATAAACTGGTTCTTCTGGAAAGTTAAGGTTTTGGTGAACTATGGTGAAAAACTCAAAATAAAATAGAAGGGAAGAAAGCAAAGCATTTCCCTATAGTTTCCAAGTCCTTTTAAACTTATGTTGAGTAGGCAAGAATGCTCAAATTGATGAGGATATAAATTACATTCTTGTGAGAAGCATGGTTTTCAATAAAAGTTGGTGGTTTGGTGCCTCAGTGAAAAGGTAGCATCTTCTTAATAGCTTTTATTCACCAAATGAAATTGAGCCTTGAGGAAAAGTGAAGTTTTCATATATATCTTGCATCTTCTAGTGGTGACTGCCAAGCATTTTACTTCATCAGGCATCTATGGCATAATAAATTATTTCAGGCAGTTGGGAAACAAGACAAACATAACCTCTACACTGTTCTGGAAATAAAAACCAAAAAAACTATTAAGTATAAACCCACTGTGCTTTAAAAAGTCATTTTCTAAATGTATGTTAAAAAGCTAAGTAAAAAAAAAAAAAAAGGAATAGCAAAAAAAAACAAAACCAACCCCCCAAAAAAAAACACAAAAAGAAGCACAAGTTGATCTTAAAAAAGAGCCAATTAAGATAATTGCCCAAGAGAAGTATTTTTATTTTTCAAATCTCTATCTGCATGTCTCTCTAGAAGTCTGCATCTTCTGAACTTAAATGTGTTTTGCAATCTGTTTGTATGGGTTTTTTTTTTACTTGGAGCATATTTGTAAAAAGCACAAGGTTATTTTTTTTTTTTTAATTTCTTGTCATACACAGCTTGTGTCTGAATAATATGTGAATTACAAAAGAATCCTAGGTCTGGATCAAATAAAGATTCATTGCAATGGTTTGCTTTTTGACCTTTTGAGGGCTCCCACATTTTTCCAAGTTTCTGATGATTTTCTCCTTAGGAGCATTTTTCTAGAAGGGTCAGGATCATGTTCTCTCTTCCTTGAAGAAGGGAATGTCTATTTTTCTTAGGCTACTGAACCACCTCAGTCATCCACTGTGGGGAGACAGTTCCACCTCTTTCGCAGGAAAGATACCTCATTTTTTTCAATATCAGAAGGCACTTGCTTCAGACTTTTACTTTGGCCCCCATCAGTACTGGATATCTTGAGAATACTTATGGATATACCAATGTACAAGTATTAAGCAGTTAATGCAATACAGAAGAGTGGGGTGTTGCATTTAGAAGAAAATAAACATTCTAGAAACATTTTAAACTCAAAAATTGTCCTGAATCTTCCTAGAGTATATTAGAAGTAGTATCTGAAGTTTGTATATAGATAGTAATTTTTTTACTTTTTTTTTTTTTTTTTTTTTTTCCAGCTAATGACACTGTTAAAAACCCCTATTGAAATATGCTACAATTTCAGGACAACAGGAATCTAGATCTAGGCAATGATCTTCATCACCATTGCACCAGGGTTTATCCATGCTTTGGCCAAAAGAAATTTAGACCATTTGTTAAGTGCTAGGCTTTCCACATAATATCAGTAGAGCTGGGAATCCCATTGTCTTGAAAAGTACAAAAGCAACCAATCATGCTGATTAGGGAATGATCAGACCTAGCCTGAGAAGTCTAGAGTACAATAAAGATCTGTGAACTTTATTGATAGTTTTTCCTAGATTACTTTTTCGTATTTGTATTAACAAACAAAAAGAAAAATAACAGAAACTTGTCTGGAAATTTATAGTAGGTATAAATGTATACAACATATATAAATCTTAGTCTGGCAGTTCATATATATATATATATAAGAAAGATTTCTTTTAGTAAGTTAGTCTTAGGAAGCCATCACATTCCCCTAAAGACCCCTACAGACATTTGTCATTCTAATACAAGATAGCCTGTAAAGAAAACTTCTTTTAAAATCAATTTTCTATTAACTTGTTAAAATATAATGATTAAATTATAAATAAGAATTTGTAACTGTGATTCATTAAACTTATGCTTGTAATTCAGTTGTGGAGTCTAATCTCTTGCTTGTCAGCAAGACCCTGGGTAAAATTTATCTTCACATTTTATATGTTTACAAAATAACAATATATATATGTAACTCAGTCTTTTTTTACTGCATTCCACAGCCCTTTTCCTCTCTTCCTTACCATCCCCCACCCCAAAAAGAAACAAAAGACTTATTCATAGATTTGTAGAAAACAGATACCAAGCTGTGGCTCAGAATTCATAAGTTAGCCTTTAGCAGGGTTAGGATTATTCAATGACGAAAATACCAAAATAATTCAGTATTTTGCATCGTTGAAAAATGCAGTTTCACAGTGCCAGTACCTCATTCCAATCTCACAAATTCTGGATTCCCAACACTGTAATTCTTGATTTATACTAAAGTCATAAGATCTGTTACATTCTGAATCCACATTCATTTTAAGCCTATCTTGTAATCAAACTGCCACACAAATGGGACCATTTCCTTTCCCAAGAAAATGAACTAACTTTCTGCTGTTTTAGACTATTTTTTTTTTTTTTTGAAGAACATGACTAGTAACCATTTTTATAGGGTTTTTTTCTTTTCAGTCTTTGCTTAATGCATTTTAAGTCAATGTGCTCCAATATAATTTATTTTTGGTAGTAAATTCTGTGATAATACATTTATAATGTGTTACATTTTACACAGTTAATCACAACTTAGCACAGTTTTAACCTCTTGGTTAAAATAGACATTGTACAGTAGCATTCCTTTTTGTGCCATTGTCTGGGGAGACTACCTGCATGCGTAAATGAGGAATGGTAGGCAATCACTGGGAGAGGTTCTTTCTCTGCAAGTGAGGAAACAGTGACATCTCAGAGAGACCTTGCACAGGTCTGTTGTGTTTTATCCATTTCTACCAGTTTGAGGAGAAGGAGAACAAAGTGTACTCATCTGGGATAGGAGTCTTAAAGAGTATATGATTGGTACTACCCTGGTTTGTGGTTTCTAACGTGAAACCAGCCTGCATTTCTCAACATCTATAGTCAGTATGTGCTATGTGGACTGAAAGCTAAAAAGAGGTAGATAGTAAGTAAAATTATATTTATAGGATTACACCAAAAAATAGTATTAGCAGGTTTTCTTCTGAACTATTCTATAAGGCAATTTCTGCCAGGTTCAAACAGCTGAATAAATAGCTCCTGGCTTGTTGATGTAGCAGGGGGAAAAAAGTTCTAATTTATTACAGTTTCTCACATGCATTTATCCTTACTTTTCTTTTTTTATTCCCCCCCCCTCCCCCCTCCAGATAAATTTGTAAGACTTTGCATGGTGAATTTGTGCCTGTTTGTATAAAAGTTGGATGAAAAACTGGGTCAAAGTATTATTCTTAACTGCAAATGAAATGCTACTGACTGCCTGAAAATACACTCTGATATGTCTTTGCCCATCAGATTCTGAACTGTGGTCCCGAGCAGTTTAATGGAAATTGCTCTCCTTAAAGCAACACTTCTTATTAAACCTCTCTGTAACAAGTACCACTTGTACAGCAGAAGTTGCATTATGTGCAGCATTACAGAATTCTTGTGGGACAGTCTGTTTATCTCATCAGAGTGGAATTATATCTGTGTAGAAATAATGTATAGTATGTGTATGTATACATATACAGTATCATGTTGCATGTTATAACGCACTTTACAAATTGCCTGAATTTTAGAAATTATTTTCAGTATGACATACTGCCAACAAAAACATGGCACTATAGCTTAAGACTTGGTATTATTTTGTTATTTCAGTTTTTTCTTCTCTTACTAATAAAAAAAACAATATTGATTTTGGATGTAACCATGAAAGAATGATGATTAAGAATTACAGAAATCTTTTGTCCCTGCAAGTTCCTTATAGCTCTCATGAAATTTTGAACTGTTGTACTTTGTTACCTCACAAATCATTAACATAGGCCAGCAGTAAATTGTGGGTTGGCACACTGCCCAGCATAGCACCAAGATCAAGCCTCTGCTTTCTAGTAAATTATAACCCAGCTCTTTATATCAGAGGTACACACATTTATGGAGGCATTAGATGTGAAATAATCTTTCATTTGCCATTTGCTTTTCTAAATGGCTAGGTTTAAACTGGATCATGTAAAGGAAGTTATTTGTGGAATCAAGAAAAACTACACTAAAAAGTTTTAAGGTGCATGCTACAGCTAGGATGATTCGCTGAGGTACATCTGAAGGAACATCTGAAAATCAACTTAACTCTTAAGTGGGCAATTATAACATGTGTGAATCACTACATATAGGCTCACAGGACCATGTATTTCATGTGAATCACCACAGAGGACCCAACAGGACACAATCCTGTTGAAGAAGTGGGACTAGCCCTCTTGGTAGCATGGTGTATTAATGTAATTAAAGTGCTGAAATGAAACACTGAAAAATCACACCTTTTAAAATTGTTGGAAACACTTTAATCCACTACTTCTTGCATTCTATTTATTACCAGGAATTTCTTAATCACAGTTTGTATAATTGCTTGCTATTTTCTCGTATTCAAAAATAATTAGACTGTTCCTAGCAAGTCATCAACATTGCTTAAAAAAGTATTTAAGCAGAGAGACTTGCAGATAGATTGTCTTTTGTGATCAATAGACGTGTAGGTATTACATAGCAGCCTGTTTACTGCTGGTAGATATGTAGCAAAAAGCAACATTTTCCCAGAATTGTTCTTTCGGATGTAGCTTTGTCCTCAGTATTGTCACTTTAATGTATGTCTCTTAGGGGCACGAAGATGGGGCACGAGGAGAAAGTAAGTGATAACATGAGTCCTGTTAAAGCCCATTCATGATTAGTAGTGATCTAGGAAAGGCAATCCTGGAAAACTGGACTCCAAGGGTTCACAGGTTTCCAGTCATTTGTGTACTCTTCCTTGTAAATTAGTTATGTACATTCTTTAACCTGTCCTTTTTGTTGGAGTAGGCAATTATTGACAACAGTCCTAACTGGCAGAGATAATTCCCTAAGAAATATCTTGGCTTCTCAATTAGAAAATAACCTCTGATACCTTTGATTCTTAAACTTGTCAGTTCCTTCCACTCCAGTCTCACTTTGTAAAAGCAGAATCTCCTAATAACTTATACTTACCCACAGAATAAATGTTTGAATTAGGAGTGAAAAATGTCTTTCCCAGGATAGCCTGTACCTCAGGTATATCTAAATCCCTGGATCCAGAGAGAGAAGACAAAGGGACAGGTTCCATAGGACAAATAGTGCTTCATTTTTCAGAATGGATAAACCAGTCTTCCATTTTGGTGACAGTATTACTTAATCTTGAAATTAAGTATCATAAGCCCACAAGTGGCTAAGTGCATGCAAATAAAGTTGATGGAAATACACCTGCTTATACCAACTTTGAGTTTGGCAGAGTTTTCCAAATATTATTGTAAAATCACTCTTTCATGAGTATACCCAAAGATGGATCTATACAGATACAGGCTTTTTGGGTGATTGATAGAAGGGGCCTTCTTTAAGTGCTGCAGGTATTTCATATACAAATATTTTCTATGTTTTCCTTCCTCAGACAGAATAATATTGCTGCAGCCAACATAAACATGTGAACTCACCAATAGGTGGAAAATGGCAACTGAAATGTGGAAGAAAAAAAAAGAATCATTAAAAAAAAATTATGCCAAGAATGAAATACTGAGATTTTTGCCTTAGATAAGAGAAACACTTCTGAAAACAGCCCACTGCACACAAAACCTGGGAAGACTGAACTTTTTACTGAGTTCTAGAAAGATTTTTGTGTTACTTCATAACCATTATGAGGCAAAACTCAGACAGGGAGACTGCAGCTACAGATGGCACTGCAAAGTTTGGAGTTCAGGTTGCTTCTCAGAGTTTTCCTTCCCACACACCTCCAAAACCTGCACTCCTCTTTTCAAGCTACTTCTGGGTCTTCAGGACCAGAAAGCATACTGGGCAATAGCAGCAGTGTCTGTGGGAGCTGAGAGGCCTCAGGCAGTTTTGTACCCTTTTAGCATCCTCCATTTATTTCTCTTTTGCTACACTCTGGCTATATCAAGCTGCAGCTTGTAATCCAAATACTCTCCATGCATTCCATCTTCATGAGGTAACAGCAAACTGTCTACTTGTTCCAGTTTGCGCTCTCAGCTAGACACTTCAGGTGTGAATCACTCTTTCTCCATATATATCCTTAGATAAGAAGGGAAGCAACAGGAATATTTGACAAGTAGAAATGTCGGTAGTTTGATTCTGGTGCAGATGGTCCAGCACTCATGAAGACCACTAACATTTTATTGCTCTGGTTTGGTTTAATTCAAGACTACTAATCAGAAATAGCCTTTAATTAATTTTAGAAAAAGTGTAGGTAATGAGATGAAGGGGTTATTAATGGAGTGCACTATATATAAAGTGAAGACTACTAAATTACCAAGACAGAGCTCACCTCTGCATTTTAGTACATTCACACATGAAAATCTCAAAGTGTAGTAAAACATCTTTAAAATGCACCACATGAGAAAAATTGTGCTTGGACAAGGACAACACATTGGTGGCATCAACTCAAGTGTGGTTTTACTTCTGTTTCAACGAATTGGGGATCTGATAGGTACTTAAGACAGTGAAAGAGTGAAAGCATATTTAAATAAATGAGAGCTCAGAAGAAATGGGTTGTCAACAGAAAGGATATACAATGTGAGTTTATTTTATGCATTATATTTCTGAAAGTGAATTTGACACTCTTAGCACTGAGTGTGTAGAATGTGAAGCTAAGAAAGTAAACAGGGTCCTGTGAACATTTAGAAGAATTTTGGAAACATTTAGAAAACTGGTAAACTTTACATATTTACACAAGGCTGGAATACCTAACCCAGTCTGATTTTATTTTCTTAGAGAACCATGACTAGATATATTTTTGGTTTACCAAGCATATGAGCTTGTGACTACTAAAAGTATGTACAGAATGGGGAAAAGAGCACTAGGCAATAATTTTTTGAGGGATTACTTATCATTTTCTTGGAGTGCTTAATGACAGTCTGTGATCATAAAGCCTATTCTGTGCTCCATGATAGTTTTCAAGATGTTAAAAAGCAATAATAACACAACACAAGAAGGGAGAAAGTGAATAATCTACTTTTAAGGACTGATCAAAAAAATTTTGCAGAAACAAAAAAGAAATATATAATTTTTAGACAATTTCTTTTTGTAAGAGAGGAAAGATAATGAGGGTGTTCAAAATGCTTAGTTCAGAGTGGAATCATTCAAGTTAGTAATATTAAGAACTAAGACTGCAAAAGAGTTTAGCAAAGAGAACGTGAATATGATCTAGAGTTTGTCATGAATATTAGTATTCAGCAGTGCTGGGCTATGGGAGACGGTGATAAATCAGGCAGGATTTGGAGAAGTCTGAAATCTTTATGTATATCTCAAGAATATAAAGCAGTGCTGGTCCCACAAGGCAGGGCAAATGCTGAAAGGGAGAACATTATATAGCACATGAGGAAAAGACCTATGTTGAACACAAACTCTTAGAAACATTGTTTTACATTTTTCATTTGAAAGAAATAGTTTTCAGAAAGTTAATCATGGAAGATGGCAGGCATGAGAAAGTTTCTTCTTGATCATTTGTATATCAGTGAGAGACAGAGAAAATTAAAGCTAAATTCGTGGGAATATCTATTATCTGCAGTTAGACTTTGTACTGCAGCAGCCTTACCTTGTCTGGCAAAGCCTGCACTAGCTCACAATAGGAAATTATCTTGGCTTTACCTGACTTCATTTTATTGCACAGCAGCAACTCTGAAAGAAACTGTAATTCTAGATTTGACAGAATTAATGTCAACTGATATTGATGTCACTAAAAATTGGCTCAGGTTTGCACCCTAAGAGCAATATCCCCAGGGAGTCACATTTGTTCTCTTCTCAGCTCTTTGTCATCAGCTGAAGAGGAGCTGGGGTTTCCCTGGTGCCAGGCTGAGTTTTACCTGAGCCCATCAGGCAGCAGGAGAAGCCGAGAGCCCTCTTTGCTGCATATGCACTTTTTTCTCCACTTCTGTCCCTGCTGCAGGATAACTTATGAGTGACTTTGTCAAATTAAATATTTTGAGAAATGTTAACCTCAAGCTGAAAGTCTCAATACCTGTGACATTCAGTGTAGATTTTATTCATGGTGTTAGATACCAAATAAAATATCTGATTAAAGATTAAGTTTCAAGGAGATGGAGTCAACCATATTACTATAAAACCTGAGGTGGAAGAAATGATTTGGAGAGGATATTTGAAGAGGATAGACTACTTCTTTTGTGAGAATAACTATAAGCACTATAATAAAAAAACTTAGTTTCATTATTATGTGTAATGAATATCAGAATAGTATCTAATATTCCGTCATTTGAGCAGTTCTGCATTATTTGATGTTATGGCAGAGAAATAAATGCATTTTTCATCTCACCTTTATTGTCCAGTCAATAAAATACTGCTGCCAACCAATGGGACAAAAATTTGGCATATTCCAATTTCAAAAGGAGTGCCATTGCACACTGATGATACCTCAAAATACATTTTCAAGGTGGGGCAGATTTGAGAGAAAATATGGATTCAATTAAGGGACCTGGATATCTTTCTTGGCAATTTATTAGCTGTTCCAAATGGAAATATTTCTTCTAAGTCTGCAAATGAAACTATCCCAATTACAGGATACCAGTTAGATATTAGGGATAAAAGTGCATAATAATGAACATGATTAATAGAAAGAGAATTTATTAGCTGTCTTTTTTTGAATTCTGTAAAAACAAATAGAATCTAGGTTCAAATGAACAGTTTCACTAATCAGTAGTATAATTTAATAAATTTTATCTAACAGTCTATGTCTTATTTGAAAGATATTTTTTTTCACATCACCTATTCAAACAAACACACACACATCCACTCCCCTCCCCGCCTCCCAAATTCTATTACAACCACACTATTTTCTGGAGTAGAGAGCACAATATGCACATTTATTTCAGTATTGTGGTAGCACTGAGAACCCACTGTGCCAGGGGTATAAAGTGACACTTAGTTGAGATTAAAGAAGAGAAGAATCATGAAAAGCAAAAATGAAGTCTTCAGCACAAAGCTGAATATGTATGTGCTTCTCTGTTTAAGCTTTTCTAAGAAAGCAAGCTGTCACTAAAAAGTGAAGACCAATAGATGGTATGTATTTTCATAGTTGTGGTCTAATCAGGACCAAGTAGAGAGAAAAGAATAAAGGAGTAAAAAAAGATCTCAACCATACTTTCTAATACAGAAGGTGTTTTTCTGCACCTAGGGTAGGTACTATTTCTCTTTTTTCCCAGTCAAATGTAACATGCTGCATTGCCAACAAAGTGACAATGTATATTATGAATAGTTTGGTTAGAATAAGAAGTGATCTGAGCCTTTGGACATCCTTCAAGCCAAATTGGACTCAAACCTTTGACATTTCACTTACATTGTCTCCTGCCTCATCCTACATTTCTCATGGTATAGTGGCATGCTGAAATGCCCAGAGGTCTGATATTCAAAAAGGGCAGCAATAGGCACCTTGCCACTTCTTGCTGGACTATGGATTTGTCAGAGAAGGAAAGCTAGAACTGTGGGGAGGGGGCATTATCTCCTTGGAGGCAAATATTATTGGCAGGGAGAGGGCAGGCCCTTTCTCCATGATGCATGATAACCTCCAAGGAGAGCATTGATGATGGATGACTGCCAAACTTTCCTGAAAGAATGTTGCTATGCCCTAAAGAAAGAACAATACCACACTCTGAATTCACAGAGGGCTCACTTATTTTGGGTTCTATAGACCTAAGAAAGATTCCACTAATACAAATACCAATATATTTTCTATATTCAATTTGATCCAGCTGGAAGAAGATCAGCAAAATATTATACAATCATTTCTCCCTGGATTCAAACGATTCAGTCATTAAATTTCCTTTCCCAAATAAATCCAAGATGTATTCAGTTGGATCTAACAAAACAGAAACCAATCTGTAGCTTGCAGTAATGTATCTTTTTGAGTTCATGAGAAGTATTGACTGCAAGAATACCAGGTATTCTGTGATTAAAAGTGTATTAATCATTTGCTGAAGATTATTGAATGGTTCAGGATGAATTGTCTGTTTATATCATTCATGCCAGTATGATTAATCCAAATCTCCTGCTAGGTTTAAGAGGACTGAATTAGAGGTATAACTACAAGAACCCTCTTGATCCACAGTTAGTATGTCAATAGCTATTGCATCCTTTAGCTAAAGGAGTAGGGAAATGTTGAATGGAAAATTAAAGTATTTCAGTCATTTCTGGGTTCTTTTCCCCAGAGTAATGGAGTTTATATAATTTTTTAAAGATGTAAGAGATGAGAAGGCTGTAATATGTGTGATGCACACACACACAGACACCATTTTTCTGAGCAGAAGGATTTTCCAAAAAATTAGTGAAATACTGTGAGTCTTAGATACTATTACAAAATCATGAGTATGTTTATCTGTATGAGTAAGAGCTTTGTATTTAGACAGTGACAGCCAGAAGATGATCTTAAACCTAAGAGGAAGTCAACACACACCCACAGAGGGTCAGCTAAAAACTAAATGTGGATCTGTGATAAACATCCATGCTTACATATGTATGTAAGTTCGGATTCAAAGGCTTTTTTTACATACTTCTGAATCAAACTTTTGGAACAGACTAGCACCTAAAGAATGATAGAAATTTTGTTTTCTGCCTCTATATAACCAATATTTTTGTGCAATTTAAAGCACAGAGTTTTAAAAATTAGTGTCTCCTTTCTGTAATGTCTACTATAAAGATAATAAATAACTAGGTGCATGAAAATGGGGTAAGCTAAATTGCTGATATTTGTAAAAGGTTTAGTAACTTTAGGAAGAAGCTCTTATAGAAGTAAGGAGTGTCGATGGCTATGTGATAAATTAAGGAGGTCACATTGCTAATGAAGTGGTAAAATTGCTGATGATTAAACACACACTGATAATATTTTTGGTGGCGTTTAGACTCATTAGAAGACTAAACTAAAAGTTTGTATAAAAAAAATCTACATTTTATTAGATTTTAATATTTGTGCAGAAAGTTTAACATTCTTACAGAATTACAAGATCAAAATTAAGTCAAGCACATGATTTAGTATTGAAAATGTTTTCCTGTATGTCGTGTTGCTATCACTGTTTCTCTGCATTCTCTTGAGGGTTGCATTTGTACTTCTTTCTTTTTTTTTTTTCTTATTATGGTTATTAATAATTTACAATTATTGTCAAAATGAGTATTGATTTACTTCTGAAAATTAGTTTATTTCACATTGCTGCTAGCATCAAACAAGATAACAGGATGCTATTGGCATTGCTGAAAGCCAAATACAGGATTATGCCTGCTTATTTTCTTGAGCAACCATGCAAGCTAAGCTTCAATGAGTTCTACAAAGGGAGAAATATTCATATATTAAATCTGACATGCAGTTCAGATACCACAGAAAAAAAAGTCACTTTATCCTGATTTCCTGAAAAACAGTGGTTTGTGTGATCATGTTGTCTTTTTGCCAATATTTTTCTGCCCTCTACTCCAAAAATTCTGACTCATTTGGCCTATTAACAAAGACATTCAGTATCAGGTGACTATGAAAATGTGAAGGAGGGCTTCTGAATGTGCCTTGTGCCTGGCCCAGCAGGGAGAATTCTACAGAATCCTTGTTGACATAAACCCATGTTGAGGAGGTAGATGACGGCTTCTAGAGTTTCTGTTTTGCTACCGCATTCCAAGAGTCACCATCATCATTGGGGGAAACTGTGCTGCAGGGGAATTGTTTGGGTTTTTGTTTTTTTTTTTTTTTAAATCTCCGAGAGCAGGTGAACATTTGTGTATCTTGAGTTGCAAAATACAACATAAGGAAATTTATTTCCTCTGTGGAACTATAACCCAAAAAATCTACTTAGTACAAATTTAGGATCAATATTCTGAAACAAAAGCAAATTGATGCCCAGGACCAGTTCAATATTTTAATGATTGTAATGTAAGAGATAAGTAAGAGTTGTTTCAAGTTGTTTATTTCTATGTGCTCTGATTTCAATGAAAATACATTCTTCTACCATTCATTGCTGATAAATTTCTAGCGCAATGTACAATAGACATTGTTGACTTAAGCAAGTGTTTTGAGAGGTATGAAGCTCTCTTATACTAAGCCCTGAATCTAAACTGAAGGCAACTTCTGTTACTATGCACCACTCTGGTATTATTTTCTGTTCTGCTAATATTCTTCTGCAGCACTTTATAGTGACAGGGATGTATCACAGGGTCAGAACTGTGATTATCTTAAGCTCATTCAAATGACTCCTGGGTATATGTATATTAGAACAGAGCTTTCCAAAAGGTTCTTCAGAAATTTTTTTATAAAGGGATATGATTTTACTATTTCATTATATTAAACATGTGGAAATGTCACATAAAATATACTGTTATCAAAATGTGCAGTAAATCATCTCATATTCTCAATCATTTGTATATTTTAGAAAATTAATTTAATCAAATGTTCATTAGCAGTAATAATTAATTATAGCGAAGTTCATCAGACAACATGTACATGTTGCCAAATGATCACCATGATGTTCTTTTGACAGAGTTGTTACAGCACAAATATTCACGTGTTTTTATGCAGACATTTCATCAGCATATGATATACTGGCTATAAACTTGCATTTACGGTTCTGTGAATTGCAGATGTACTAAATATTATTGAAATACATTTTACTTTCATTAACTGTATAATTTTGAACTATCAGTGCACATTCAAATACTGTCTAGCTTATGTCTGCAGTGAAAATCTGGTTATTTTTAATGTCAGTTATTTCCAAAAATATCCTTTCAATTGTTCACAGGAATCGTGTTTACTAATTTATCAGTAAATCGAAAATCACTCCTTTTCGGAAAGTTTGTATATTTTACTAAGAGTGACCTGACTAGAATTTCTTGCTGCCTGGAAAAGAAGGATAGCTTTTTATTTAATGCACACTGTTTGGGGAAGCATATTCGGTCACTTCACCACAGGTTTCCTGTGACTTTGGTTAACTCATCTGTCTATGGCTTATTCTTTTATATATAAAATAGCAATAAGAGCTTCCTCTCTGAAATATTGTTTGCTTTATCCATTTACATTTTGGGGTGGAGAGGGGATAACATCATTATGTTTTTCTCCAAGGCTTAACAAAATGAATCCATATTCTTAGTTGAGGCTTTCAGATACTGCCATGCTATATAGAAATAATATAATTATAATTGCTCTGACAAACCCATTAATTTAATTGCTCTTTCTAATTCTTGAAAGCACTGCTGGATCCTGATCATTGCATGCTCCAATCAGGCAGATGATAACAGAACAGAATGTTCAAAATAAATCCCCACTAAAACTGTGAAGAGTTTCTCTGTTTCCCTTTCCCCAGTGCTTGATATATTTCCATATATTCCTAGGTGAAAAAGTTTCACATATGCAGACAAAATCTTGTCTTTCTTTGAGCCAATCAAGAACATTTCCTGATGCTATATTAAAATTTATCAATTATTTTGGAGGATTGTGACAGTGTGAAATTAATACAGCTGCCAGAAGTATGTATAAGTAATTATGGCAGCTAATTATATGCAGGACAGCAGAACTATTTTGGTGGACCTTTGTCAAAAGCTAATGAAAAATGAGTATCCCTGAGATATCATAAAAAAGTTCCCAAAAAGCAGGTAATGCTCCCTCAGGTTGTCTGTATCAAAAATTACCAGAAGACTGAAAGACACAGGTATGGGCTCATAGCCAAAGCGATTGGCTTATGTTGGACTGATCTGTCTTTTTGAGTCAAATCTCTCTGTAGACTTAGAGCTGGGAAATCCCATGTAGCAAATTTACTGCCTGCAGTATTTATTGAAACCCAGCCAAAGAAAGCCAAGTATATTTGGCTGAAACCTGTACTGCTCCTTCACAGTATAGTGACAGGTTCATCTGTACTTAAGTTCTGGCATGGTTAGAACTTGAAACTTAATACATGAGTTTCCCTTAGCTCACCCCCCAGAGGCAAAGATACATCACAGCTCTTCAGTGAACATTTTGTTGTATTAGAAAATCTTGCAATACCCAGACACAACACAGAAAAATCAGACTACGGAGAGTTCTTTGTTTTTATGTTTTCTTGCTTTTGTTGGTAAAGCTCAGAACCACTGATTGTAGTTTTCTTTTTGAGATGTTTTACAATCTTGCAATGTTGTATTTCACCATGGAGTCAGTGTACTGGAGTGCCAACGAAGAATAACAATTAGCTACTTAGCCTGTGCAGCTCTTACTTGAACTGGAGTGTTAGATTAGCCTTTCAGACAATGGTGACAACATCTCTATTAAAGTTGAGGCCCAGCTCAGTGAAAAAGTCACATACAGTTGCATTATCATCTCACTGTCTTTTCCTTTTCATTACACTTCTCATATAATTCCAGCAGATTTCAGGTGTGCTCATGGGAAACCTGACCACTTTTGTGCACCACAGCTATGGCATATCAGGATAAGTCTGTCACTTATCTTTTATTGTTAAATAATAGAATAGAATAGAAATGTTTAAGCAAATTTACAAAAGACCCTAAAATGATTAAATGGGTTTCATGAAAATGGCAGGTATTCCTTTAAAATTAACTCAGGATAAAAAGCCACAGTTTCAGAGCAATCAAAAGAGTGGATAGTGCTCAAAATTTTGATATAGTTCTCAGATTATCAGGCAGAAATCTATTCTTTCACTCTGGGAAAGGAATTTAACATTGATGATTCTTGTTAATTGCTACCATTGCTTATTAGGATATTTTTGTCAGCATGTGTTGTGCAGCAACTGTATAGACCGATTGTGTTCCTAGTTTGAATCAGCAAAATGGTAGTAATGTTTTTTTGTTTTGTTTTGTTTTTTGGTGGTTTTTTTTTTTTTTTTTTT
>JBAFWW010057034.1:0-10474 GCA_036873685.1 Agapornis canus
GATGAAGCATTGGGTGACATGATTTAGTGTGAGGTGTCCCTGCTTATGGCAGGGGTGTTGGAACTGGATGTTCTTAATGTCCTTTCCAAACCTAACTATTCTAGCAGCAGAGTTGAGTTTGTTCACATGTATGTATGGCCACCAGTTGGTAAACATAGCCTATAAAAGGAATGATGAAGATAGATCTACTGTTGCTATGTGCTTTACACTTTTACTTAGTGATTCTAATCTGCATTATCTGCAAATATCTATGGGCTGTACGAACTGCAAGACTGTTCCCAGTAAGGCCTCTCATCCCTCTGATGAAGTAGCTGTGCTAGGAGAGCTTATGCCCATTAGTGCTGTGGGGCTGGGGGATGACTTAGCTAAGTGCACAAGAGGATAGCTTACTGATGTTAAAGGACCAAATTCTGCTTCTGTTGAAGCTGGGTAGATTTTTGAACTAGTTGTGTCCTGGTCTCAGAGCACTTACAACAATGTTCCTTTTTCTTTTACCTTGTTTCTGACAATCCAAAGAGAGACATGCAATTTGTATTTAAGGAACTCAATGCCTAAGAACATTTCTAATGTAAGTCAAAGCACAAATTTATTTGTTTGGTACTCACTGGTTGTTTTGATGGTACAACATGAAATTGTTTAATTAGAGTATAGAAGTTCATGAGGGACAATTATTTCTTATCTCCATTTTTTTTGCCTATAAATTTCCAAAATCTTGAATGTATTGAAGATAAGTAATATCAAGGATATTGAAGATAAATAATATCAAGAATAAGGTACTGCAATGAACAGATGATTGTAAAATGCCACTTATTATAAAACAGGTTTTCTTCCAATAAATTCAATATTTTCTTGACAGTGTTTAAATAGTTGCTAATTGACACAAATATGGAAGAAATATGCTGATTCTGCAAAGAGATAAGCAGCTGAAGGGACTTGTGAGGCTTTTTTTCCTTTTCCTTGAAATAGCATATTTCCACCTATAATCAGAAGATAGGACAAATCATTCCATTTTACACTGAATCACTATGATCACTCATAGGCTCATTTCTTCTATCCTATAAAACAAAACAGCATTCCTGTACAGTCCTCCAGGAAAATGTTTTAGCAATACTCTTCGGCTTGTGTCTATATGTATAAGACTGGTTTGGCAGCTCAGAATGTGACTTTGGAGTGTTTCTGCATGTTAAGTCAAGCTTCCATGAAATCCTGATGCTATAAGAGACTTAAATGAACCAATAGCTTTTGCTCCACCATGCCTAGAAGGTGGAAGATATTTTTCTGCCTAGCAAATAGAACTGCAAGCATACCACAGCATTCATTTCAGGATGGTTTGTAGGCTCAGTAGCATATTCTGTTTATTTCTATATGACTTGAAGTCTTCTTCCTTTGCTGCTGGGTAGCATGTCATACAAGGCAACCTAAACTGGGAGAAACTGACATATAAACACTCAGTGTCATGTATGGTTGAATTCATAGCATGTAACTTATCCAAAACAGGGCACCGAGTTATTCAGAACCCAAGGTATTCAGAAAAAGACACTGCAGGGCAGATACAAACAGAAATGAGTACCACAAGTGGCTGTGAAATAGCATGTTACTCTCAACAAATTCTTGAAGTTATGTGAATAGTTCTAATGGACATATCAACCAGAAATTTCTGATGTAGAAATTCTTGGAGCTGAATCAGCATACCTAAGCAAAATTGTTTTAACCTGCTTTGGCTTCTAAGACAAATAGAATATATTTATCTTAGTCTTGATGCCTTCTACATTTATCAGATGGTGAGCATAAATGTGTTAGTATATTTATGGGAGCAAAAGAAAAGCTACTCTGGTCAGGTGGCAAGTTGCAGACCCCCACTCTAATGTCCCCTGTTCCTGCCATCCCTTTAATCCTAATCCCAGTGCTCTTGGTTGGTTACTCATCCATCCCCAGGTGGAGCTCTGTGCACTATTGATGTAGAGGGTGATACCCCTTACTTGTCTCCCTAGCCTGTTTTCCCTGAAGAGCCTGTATCCTTCTGTTCCAGTACTCCAGTCATAGAAGGTGTCCCACCATGTCTCCGTGATACCAGTGAGGTCATAGCCATTCAGGTGTGTGCACACCTCTAACTCCTCTTGCTTTTTAACCATGCTACATGCATTGGTAGAGAGGCTGAGTCAAGAGTCTGTTGTAGAAAAAAGAAAACTTTCCAGAAGCCTAAACCCCTGCTTACAGTTCCTACATAGTAGGATCCTTAGAATTTGCAGACCTTTAACTTCTGATCTTTGTAACGAATAATAATTAAAAGTATTTTCATTTGGCAGCAAATAAAATGAAAATGTATCAAATTAGTGACATGAGCTCTGCAACTGCCAGGCTGGATTACCTCACAACTGCAACTTTATTAGTCAACTGTCTGGTTATAAACAATGTTTCCTTTAAGAAATATGGGGCAATTAATTGCTGCCTTGCAATGAGCTACTTTTCTTCCTGCCTAAAACCATTCTATAAGGCAGTGTTGTGATAGAAGAAAACTTCAAAGTCCTGCTGCTAATGGAAAGGGGGAAAAGGGAGCAAGTGAGAATAGTGTTTTATAGTGTTTATGGCTGTAAAATTACAGCCTGCATCTGGGGTGAGAGTGTACAGTGTCCTCCAGTATGAGTCAGGGTGCCCTCATAGATATGTGGTTGTGAACTCTGTGATATTGAAGAAATTTCTGAAGGTTTATACTTCAGACAGTGGTATCTTGCGCTATCTTCAGAGAATCTTTGAAGAAGATACAAAGTGCCTTCTTAAACTCTATTGCGTGCGCCTAATTCTGATGCTACTGCATTTGAAGATCTACTTTATCATTATCTGGAACTTGTACATAGTTATCCAAAGAAACCTAAGGTGGGTGCTAAACAGAACAGTTCTAATTTGAGCATACTTTGTTTTGCATTTCCTTTAAATTTATATCAATAAGTACAGCATATATGCATTCAATATGTTTATGATGATACTTTTTTCTGTAAGCAATATGGTACCATGATGTACTTGGTTGGCAGCATGACTCTCTTCTTGAGAAAGTCACCAACAGGTGGGACAAACCAGTCCTCTGGCAACTCTAGGTTGCTGTCCCAAGTCATTTGTGATGTAAGACCTCCATTTTAGATCACACAGATCTCTTAGGTGGGATAAACATAGAACAACATACTTCTCTAGACAGGCCTCACAGCTGTTGCATCCTCTGTTTTTACCTCAGTGTTAAAGGAATAGGGAGAGGAACTCCATTTAACATGATATTTTCCTTCTGTTCATGGTCTTCCAGCAGCAAAAAGAGTGGAAGAAGAGACAATGACAAGAAGTGTATTATTCATCACGTTGCTCAAATTCTTCTGTTTTCTGTGAAGTGTATTATTCTCACTATGGGCCTCATTGAATTCCTATATGGAAACAAGTGCCATATATTTTGTGTAAAAGGATTTCTGTCTCAAAGACTTAATCTTAATACTCTGGACAAAATTGTGTGCTGTGCCTCCCTGCCTGAGAAGTGTGGCTCATGACTGAAAAGGTTACTGTCTGTTTCACCTGCATTTTCTTGCCATTTATGAGGACATGGAGTATGTTGGGACTGATAAAAGTAAGTGTGCACATTCTTAATCTCAAGCACTTCTCTACGTTCAGTCCATAAAGGAAAATGAATTAAGCACCAATGCTATATTTAAATTTTCTCTAGTCTTTTGAAAAATCACCACTGATCTATTTGATACAGGCAAAACTGGCCACTTTTAGTATCCCATAATATTTTATGGCATCCCTATCATGTCAAGGGCTGCAAAAAATGGAAGGTAAAATTGCCTATCAAAATATGCAGTGTATAAAAATTATGCCTGCATATGCTGAGAAGGAGATGTTTCTAAGGAAGCTGCTGTTCTAAGCAGAAAAAAGGGACACACACAAATCTTGCAGGTTGGCACATTTCCTATACATATTTTTTTTTTCAACAGAAAATATAGCAATAAAGCACTAAGGTTTAAATTATTCAAAATCCAAGTACCTAACTGGACATTAATCTCTTAAACATAGATGTTTCAAATACATTTTCCATTTTAAGGAGCCATGATAATTTTTTATACCTACTAAACTGCATTTCTGTCAAAATATGCAATGATTTTGATAGGAGTTGAAGAAATAGTATGTAAATTTTGCCATATAAAGTTTGCACAGATCCTGTAACTGGGTAGATTCTTTTTAGAAGATAGATGCTTAAAGTTTAAGATTATTGCATTCTTCATTTCCTAACAGGAATTATATGAAATGATGTTCATCTATTTTACCTGAAATTACTTGAAGATCAAAGATGTGTAAAAAGAGGTGTAAAAGATTTTTCCATTAAGAACAAGCAACTTATTAAAGAGCTATAAGTAGATCTTTAATGGAATATAGTAATGGAATAGTATCATCTTGTGAGAAGGCTAATAAATACTTCTAAAGGCCATTCTACAGAATAGTCCTTCTTCTTCTTTATCAGCATATTACAGAATTCTAGAGGTGAGCTTTTCTAGGTGCAGAAGAAGAAGAGTGCTGGCCTGATTTTTGTAAGGTTTTCAAGTTCCTCTCATGGGAATCTGGCAGTAAATATAATTTGGAAAGTTGATACAGAGTAAAATCACATACCTTGCTCTGCATCTTATTTTTGAAGCAACAGCAGCAGTGTTTGAGCAGATAAGAGGATATAATTAGTTGCTCAGGCAGTGTTTACTTACCAAAGTTTAGAATCTCTTTTTTTTTTTTAATTTTAAAGATTACATTTTTTTATAATGTTCTCGTAGTATTATTAGTAGAAACTCCCTCACTCTTTGCCGTAAATGTGTACCAGGGTTATCTCCAGAAAACCTTACAGCCCTAAACCCCTACCTTTGCTTGACTGTGCTATATGTATTCTAAGTCTGAAATCAGGAATTGCTTTGTGGGTCCTAATGTGAGCTGGGGATATGTCCCCAGCATGCAAACTCTTCCTGCAGTTTTGTGGCATGATTAGCTGCCTTAGCAAGCATTGATCTGTGTGTTTCAGTGCTGGGGGACCAGAAACCCAGGAAATAGAAAGGCACACTTCTCCACACTACATCTCCGCTACTAACTCAGGTTCAAGTTGGAGGGGTTGTTTTTAGCAGAGCCACTAGCGAAGCAGCTAGTACAGTACTGTGGTACAGGCTGATCTGTTGCAGATGAAGGACTTTTTGTCTTTGACCTTGATGAAGTTCCTGTCAGCCTATTGCTGCCCTGTTCTAGATCACACTCTAAGTTAGATAACGTGAAGAGAGGGAGGAGGCATTACTGACAGCCCTGATTTTTCCCTCTCTCTGCCAGTAGCAGGAATACAAGTAATGAAAGCTGTCAAAATTTAAACCCTGTCTGTATCCTGGCAGAAGCTTTTAATTTGTTAGTGCTTTTCTGTTTCTTAAAATATACCCTAGTTTCCAAGCCCCTTTCTCTTGCCCATCCAATGAACAACCTTGATCTCTTTGTGTCACCCCCTCATCTCTACCACAAAGCACCCTGGATCTCTTCTGAGACTGAAAGAAACATGGGTAGGTAGACAACTTGTTTGAGAATGTCAGTGTGGTTTAAATTCATAATGTGGCTCAAGTTAATGACTACAATAATTTGCAAAGCCAAGTCAGTCGAGTATTTCATTTTACTATTGAAAATAGATTTTTAATAATGACTAAGATTTGATGGAAATTAATTCAGTTTCTGACAAAAGTTTTTAAATTCTTGAATTTTCACACAACTTTGGTATCCTGTTCCAGTTTAAGAATATGAAATGATGCCTGATTTCTTTTAAAATATGTATTATCTTTCATACTAATCTGTTTCTATTGGTCAGTAAGTCTTTTTTTCTTTCAATTGCTATTAAAAAACTGTATTTACTCCTTGCTTGTGTTTCAGTATTTTGCACTCTTCAGCTGCCAAACAAGATTCTCCATTTCTCAGAGAACTGTGTTTATTGCTAGCAAAGAAAGCAATGCGGATAGCACATGCCACACATTCCTAGCACATGCTAAGAATCATAAATTCAAATTCTCAGAAAACTTCTTAGTTTCACTCTGTCACATCAACATTCTTGATTTTCTCAGCCTGAGAGTTTTCCTTAATGAAAAACAGTGTGTTGATTCCTTTGGCTGAAAGCATAATCCAGAAGAGGCTCTGATCACTATACACCTTATATCCAGGTTGATTTCACACTCAGTAACAACCATAGAATTTCCACCACCAGCCAGTACCTCTACCTTTATTATGGAAGCATTATTTCAGCCCAAAGGTTTTTTCCTGTTTCTAATAATCATAGATTTATAGAATGGTTTGGGTTGAAAGGGACCTTAAAGATAATCCATTTCTAAACTCCCTGCCATGGGCAGGGGCAGGTTGCTCAAAGCCCCATCCAACCTGGCATTGAACACCTCCAGGGGTGATAATGCAATTGATTTTATTCCTTCTATACACTTACACATTTCTTCTCTTCATGTGTTCCTTCAATGTAAGATGATGCATTAATTTAATAATTTTTCAGTTCACTAATCTGATAGCTGATTCTTAAGAGGTGTTTGCTTCTTTATGAATTCATGTAATAACAACTTCTGACTTTTTTGTAACAATCCAAGTTTGTTTCATCTTTAGTAATAACAAACCCTTATTTTCTTTAGGAATGTGATCTTAGTCATTGATAATCTTTTGCTAATTTAAGGTAAAGTGTAAACATTTGGTTTGACTTATTCTGGAGTGTGTGTTAGAGAGTTTTGGGGAAAAAAAAGTAGTAACAGTTTTTATTAGCTGTCATCTTTTCATTATCCAGTTAAATCTCTTCCTTACATCACTGTCACATATAACCTTAGATGCAATTTCTGTAATGAAGAGACCGAATTTTATACTCACTGATTCTTTTCAATTGTTTTCTTCCTTGTTTGCATGCATTTGTTCAATATTGTCCTCTTTAGATTTGCAAAGTAGTTTTTTTACTAATTACAATTTTGAACATGTTTGTTTTGTCATACTTCTCAGCTCTTAAACAATAAATAAATCTAGGTGTTTGATGTCTTTCTTTTGTTTCCAAATGATTGCTGTTATTGTAATCAGCTCAATGATATCTTCATTCCACTTCAAGAGAAATCTAAACAATCCACCTAATTGTTCCAATTCTAACTTTGATTTCTAAACAAGGTATTATGTATACATGTTTTGTAGACAGTTTTTGTGTAAAGTAATCCAGACCATTGTATCTAAACAACTTAATTTCACTAAAATATCAGATTTGTGATTATTAAGTTCTTGTACTTCCTTGTTTGTTGTTAAGTAGAATGATGAGAAACAAGAATTAAAAAACCTTTAGGGATCATTTAACTCTTCATTATTTGTAGATAGGCAGACATAAGTTAATCATGCCTACTAAGACAACACCAACTTATACAACACCAGTAGTCCTCATGCTGTTCTTCAAAATAACATAATAAAAGAATTCTTAGTGGAGAGATTTTCCTGTGGATGAAACAGTATCTAAGTTATCATCTTGTAGTAGCTGCGAGCACATCACTCCCTGTTTCTTTCATTCTGCAAAAATAAGATCACTGAGCAAAATATTCACAGCTCTACATATATCCTATAACTGTAAATGTGTAAAAGTATTGATTTCAGTGCAGAAGAAATTAATAAGCAATGTAAGTGCTGGGTCAACTTGATAATTATCTTGCATTTATTTCGAAATGTGTTGAATGAGGTTGAAAATTACATATAAAAATAGAGTGAACATTGATACCATTATCAACAGGGATAAATTGAGTTCCTAAGGAAATTGTCATTCCATCATCACTTCTCCTTTAATTTATGACATATTCTTATATGGAATGAACAACTGTCCAGAAAACTGCTGGTTATTACAGCAGTATTATCTAAATATGCAGTAAGTTGTTTTGTGCTCTGGAAGAGGGATGTTTGCAAAGAATAAGACTATTCTGAGAATTCGTAAAATGATCAATTCATGGCAGAAGTTTTCAAGTACTCCCAAGAACAATTTTGGGGGTGACATTTTATATACTTTTTTCTATTGCAGTGGAAACAAATAAATACAGACTTCTTGATTCTGCCAGACACTGTGTCATGTAAAAGATGTCACCTCAAGTTAAAGCTGGCAGGAGATTTGTTGCTAGTCTAGATTATTTGTATCATTTCCTTTTTTGATAACTGATAGAACATTTTTTTTATTTTTTAAGCACGAAGTCTTTCAATAATAATTTTCATCAAACGTTTCAAAAGAATTTCGGAGCATTGAAATGGTTCATAGTGGAAGGTCGTATGACAAATGATGCTTATTGACAAGCACTATATATTACTGTCATAGGTAGGGCTGTATAAATAATGCCATTTTGATATTAATGGAAGGTGGGGGAAGGAGATTTATTTTTTTTCTTGTTGGACATGAAATGTTACTTAGAAAAACAAACAAAAAGTCTGTTCAATTTATCTACTTCAAACAAAACGGGACAGTCTTAAGTAGGTGGATTTTAACATTAACTTCTCTTAGGTTTGTTTGGTTTTTTGGTTTGTTGCTTTTTGTTTGGGTTTTTTTTTTTAAGTTTAGACAAATTTAGTCATTCTGAAATTGCTAAACTTTTTTACTCATTTATCCAATAGAAATAGTTATTACTATGAGGTAGCCCAAGGAAGGGGTTCCATGCATTCATTATTTTTCTTTCTCTTACTGTTTATTGTTGATTTTTGTTTTTCCTACTTTGTTTTTGGACGGCTAATGGAAAAACACTATAATGAGTGGAAACCAGGTCCCAGTTCTTGCAAATCCCACAAGAGATGGATTCGAGAGGCAATTTGAGGAAGCAAGCAGTGAGCTCAATATGGCTCTTGCATCAGCTAGGGAGAAAGTGGGGAATGTCTTTCATACAGAGGAGATTGTAATAGGAAAATGTGGGAGAACCTGGCCACCACTTTCTGCAGATGCTAGCTTGGTTTCCATGACTGATCCTCAGCCACCTTCTCTCCCCACCTCATCCATATGCAATGCAATTCTCCCCAACTTTTTTTCTGTTTTGCTGTCAGAAATAAAATTGCTGTGCACCTTAGATAAACCCAGGTTTATCTGACTCTCTTTTACTAAAGAAATGATGGATCGTAATGAAACTTATGGTAATAAACTTCATGGTATATTAGTTTTCTTGGAGTGCTTAATTTTGTAAACGTATGGGACTTCTGTTAATGAATGCATGTCATTCTGGTGAACTAGTTATCACACAGGATAACATTCATAAAGTTAAAGGTATCTCTTGGTTTAATGCTGGGTGCTGATCCTTCATTTTTCTGGGAGGTAACCATCCTGTCTGGGGGATGGCTGGAAAGGGAGAAGCTGGAAGTGGAGATACTGGGCATTCCAGGGACCTCCATCCATCAAAAATGAGGGCTTTGGGTGACAGGCGTGCCCTGAAGCCCATCTTGTGAGTTGTTTTATAATAATTTTTTTTTAAATTTCTTTAAAAAACAAAGACCTTAAAGCCTGGTCCTCTGCACTCATGTTTACTTTTTAAAAGCTTCAGCTCCTTCTCCAAGTGAGGTATTAAGAAATATCTCAATTTAAAAGCTGGTTTTCGGAAACAACTCAGTTATAACACATGTGTAAACTTTCATGAATTAATTTGAATTTATTAAATGATATCTTAGAGTAGTATTTATTGATCTTAGATGTATAACAGAATTTAAATATATCTTCCAGGTTAATATTAAACTGTCTTGGCACTGCACCCTGATTAGTCATTAGTAGCCAATTAACTTTTTCTTTCATGTGGAAAACTAAATAAAAGCAAAGAACTCATCTATTTTTAGAAATAATTAGAGGATTTAAATTAATTAGAGGATGGAGGAATATAAACACTAGTTTAAAACCTCAAAGAGATGTCCTGATTTTCATTGCCCTTAAAAGGTTTCTTTTTTGTGAACATTTGTTAGGATCTATTATGTAACTGCATACCAAGTAGTGCTATAGCCAAAATCATAGAATCATAGAATAGTTAGGTATTCGAATTGATTTTCTAATTCTGCCCATACATTCCCTTCTAATTGAAGAGTAGGTCAGCACAGAAAGATTTTTATTCTCTCTTAGCTTTTACTGATTATATTTAATTTTTTATCATTGCCCATATTTCATGCTGATCAGATAAGAGCTGAACTGAGAAGCAAGCCCAGTGATATATGGAGTTTGTATATGCAGTTCCTAACTGTAGATGATGTACAAATAGGAATTACAAGGACATTTCAGAGATATTATAGAATGACTTTATGACAGGGAGAATTTCTTATTACACAATATTTTAAGATTTGTTCATTCCCTCTTGTCCTGGGTTTAGCAGTAATAGTCATTTTTTCTCCTTAGTAGCTGATGCAGTTCGGCCTGGAAACAGAACTGATAACAGGAATGTTTTTAGTTACTGCTCAAATGTTTAGTCTGAGC
>JBAFWW010057044.1:0-12599 GCA_036873685.1 Agapornis canus
TGAAGCCTTGGGTGACATGGTTTAGTGTGAGGTGTCCCTGTTTATGGCAGGGGGGCTGGAACTAGATGATCTTAAGGTCCTTTCCAACACAAACCATTCTATCATGGTAAAGAACAATAGGAAGACCTCTGTCCCTCATTCACCTATTACTGATACCTATCACAACTGGATTGTGTTTCAGTCTCTGCATGAAGCTGGTGATCACCTGAAAGATCTTGACATGGTATTTAATCCTCTTCTATATTTTATTGTCCTCAGAAATACCAGAGAGCTTACCGAGCAGCACAACTGTTTAATAATACCACATGACTACATAATTTATTATGCTGAAAGCAAGTTTTGTTATATCTACCCCAGAAGAGTATCTTTAAAGCATAAAAAGGAGCCATCAGCCAGTAATATTTATCACTCCATTCTCACAGCTGGAGCTGTATCCATCAGATGCACTGCAGAAAACAAAGAGAACAAAGCTAATCAAATACTACCACCTTTCTTCCTCTCCATTATTGCCTCTCCTAAGGTTGACCACATTTGTGGTTAAGTTCAGGGAGTCAAACTTCCTATAAGCTGTGTCGTTACGGTTCCAGATTTCCACTGTGGTTCAGCTGTATCACAGCTCTGGAAAGGCATGCTGGCATACACTCAAACCGCTGCCTTGGCCTGTTAAGGTGACAAAATTCCATCTTGTGATTGTAAAAGGCTCTCACCCAAATCACCTTGCTGGCCTGCCTTCTTAAAGATCTTAATACCAAGTTTGGGCCAGGAACTCTGTCAGAACTGGTAGCCTGGATAAAAACACTTAGTGAGTGGACTGACACAAACTCAAAATGTCAGGGCAGGTACAAGCAGCTAGCTAGACTGGAGAAACAAAAGCCCAGCTCCTCAGGATCCCAACACACACCTCATATTCCATTGCTCCCAAGAAGGACTCCTGCTCAGCCTTCACAAACCCCAAGGCTGTATGTGTACGTCCCATCTTCTTGTGCAAGCAATGCAAAGCCTTCATCAGTTCTTTCACAATTTGAAGCTCACATCACTGAGATCAATAGTCCGATCTCAGTCGTAGCCAAAATGCTAGATGCAGCTGGCTGATGTGATGGCAGGACTATTCCCTCAGCAGCTTGTCCCCTCGAAAAGCAAGTCTGAGAGGATACAGTCTCCACAAGCTCACAGGTACTCCAAGCATCTGCTGGTTAAGCGTAGCTCCTCACAACAAAAGCAGCTCCCAAGTTTGCCTCTATAAAATGCGTCAGCTCATTGCAGAATGGACAGAGTGATGCATGCTGGGTTTTGGACATTTTTCTTAAAGAAAAATCAGATCAGGATACCACGACCATGTGATGTTAGGTCAAGATGGTAGACCTAAGAAATACAGTTTCAACTCCTCTGAAAGCAACAGGAAACTAGGTGAAAGCTTAAGTTTCTCTACGCTGTTACACAAAAGAACAAGAAAGCAACTAGTCATGGCCCGGATCCATACTGCTACCCCAAAAAATATAGTCTTACATGCACAAGGTGCACATGCACAAACAAGTGGACCTGTAGCAATATGGGCATAAAGATCTCCTCCATGTGCATGTGCCACTGCATCAGCCCTGACCTGCACTCTCACCTCCGTTCAGACTAATGCACCTACTATGTTACACTTCACATTTTAACTCCAAGTGTACCATGTACCTTCCCACACTCTTAATTCAAGACACTCCTAATTCAAGGTTCTAGCTGGAAAAGTCAGTGCACCTGCCCCATGCTAGCGCTCATGCCCAAGCAGTCATAGCAAGGCACTCAAACATGAGGCAGAGCAACAAAGAGGAGAAAAATCCTTGTTTCTGGCACTCAGCAGGAGGTGAAATACTTGCAGAAGGCATTCAGTATTACTTTGCAGCAGAAGGAACAATACACTTTTGTATGATTTGCACAACATTAACCAGCGTCTGGGGCTGAATCTAGACAAAGATCTGACACCAGCTTCTCAGGAGGAAAGCAAACCTTTCAGGACCATTACTGCTGCTGGCAGGTAAGTGGTCCCTAATCTTCTGGGCATGCCATGCTTGCACAACCATGGAAAGAGACAGGGCTGCCCTAGTGGGCAAGTACATTTGCTGGGATCCCTTTGTGTCATTGCATTATTACACAAAGTTCAAGGAATTTAGAACTATTCCAGATCTGCTGGGGTTTTTTCCCATTACAACATGGCATCATCATTGAACAAGTCAACAGACAAGCTCAGGTATAGGATATTTTTATCTAGATATGCTATAGCGCCTCATAGATACCTACAGTTTTCTCCCTGCAATGTCCTAAGGAGATTCTTCCCTTCTCAATTGCCAGTCAAGCAGAGTTTGAGGGCTGTTCTTCACATGCTGAGGCAATCAAGATCTTCAAACAGCTGGGAAAGCCGCATTTCTCCACTTCAAATCAAGTACTAGCAATAGATACAATGCCTGTCTGATGCTACCAGCCCTGCTCCCCCCACCCCCTTGGAGGGAGCAGGGAAATGTATTCAAAATGGCACTGAGGCCATTGAAAGAACTGAAGGGTAGTCAAGAAAACAAAAACTATATAGAACTAAAGGGGGAAATAAAAGGGTGGAATTTTTCGATAACTCCTGATTCACTTTGAAGCAGAAATACTTGCTTTTGGCCTTCAATAGAGAACCCATCTTAGTCTCTGCATTGCAGATGAGAACAATCACTTTTTTGCTTGCTCTGACTTATTGCTAAATTGATTATTCTCCAGGACTAGGAAAGAGGGAGAAAAGAGGGAGATGGTAATCGCCCTCATAAAATTCTTTAAGGTGAAAGAAGTGAATGCATCTTTCTTTTCCTAGCAACCCTCCTTCCTAATTCTGAAGCAAATAAATCACACCAAGGATAGTATCCTGAACATATGGCTTTCTCTGAATAAGGGGAATTTGTCTGCCTACAAGCTTGCTTTTCTTTTCGCTCTCTTTTTTTCACCCTCCTAATTTAATTAAATATGTCAGTCTCTGGAATCCCCTACACATTCCCCTTCATAGCAAAGTGGGTTTCTCCCCCACCAAAAGAGAAAGGAACACCACAAAAAAAAATCTTGATAAGCATTAGCCCACTTATGTCCACAGAAGGCTGTACCTAAGCTTAATAACCAGCCGACAGCACACAACCTGATCACTAATGTTACATTCAATTCCCACATATTCAGCAAAAACACATTACCAAGATAAGAAAAGGAAAGGGCTTCAGCACACCAAGGCCAGCAGTGACATGAAGAGCACCTTTAGAGAACATGACACAAGCAAGCAGTATTGGAGGCCTCCAACTGATCTTGCACCTTTCATTACCACCTTTCTTGTAAACACCAACAAAGCACATGGCTGCAAATACAAGTCATGGGATGTGTTTTTATTTTGCCATTTCCTTCTTCATGCACAAGACACCCTGTGTTGCATGGCCTGGACTTGGAATACTCCTCAGCCTTTCTGTATAGCACCTGAAGCAGAGGACTACTGGGAAGGATGCTGCTAACCCTTAGATCTGGAAGAGCCTTCCTGCAGGGGTCTTGCAGGCTCTCAGTTGCAAAGTGTTTGTTGCAAGGGCCCTGAGAAGGGGGAAATACCCCCCTGAAGTTCCTCACTCCCCTGCATACAATCCAAGAAGGCAGCTTGTGGCAGGCACAGGAGATGACCACAGAAACGTTTGCCAACAGGAATGAAAGGGTAGCAAAGATGCCAAAAAGGCAATGGTCTTCATTTTTCTTTAAGTAAAAAAACAAAGAAGCAACAAAAACATAACTAGCAACTGAAATCAGAAAAGAAACTTAAAATGCTTTTATAGAAAGAAGTGTGAACCAAAAGTCATACCAAAAGCCACCTGAATTTCTCTCTATCATATGCTATCTCCCATGTTCATTTATGTCATCTTCACAGTGTCAATTTTTGAGAGAACAATTCGCAGCTCAGCACGACAGAACAGTAATACCAACGGGCATGCAGAACATTAGCATGTTATAAATAAGCTGCTAATTTGAGGTGGGAAAAATCATCAAGGCAGCTCTTATGATTAAGAACCAGAGAATGAAAATGAGCAACTTGCTTATGCTTTCATGGCACTGCCTTTACAAAAAGAGCTTTTTCTAACTCTCAGATCCTGAAGGGGTAAAAAAGAATAAACCCTGTGAAATAGCCACTGTTGAGACAAAGCAGCCGGTGAAAATGCTATTAAAGCCCTCCCCGCCCCCACCTCAAGTAGTAAGTTGTCTTTTCTACCAGCTCAAGAGGTTTGTGCTTAAAAAGAATACTATAGGGGAGTTGTGAAGTTTCAGCTTCCTCTCACCCGGCTCGCAGTTTTACATAACTCCCAAGAGACTTTTTAGGCTACAGATATCGCGCAGCTGAGAGATAAGGGTGGGGGGGTGGGGGGGAAAGGACAAGGTGCAGAACTATTACACAGCAATTCGCATCAGGGTTACTTGGAGCCACACAATAAGAGTCTTACCATGAAAAGTAAAACTTTATTCCGCTGAGCTGATGGCCAGGATTATTCGTGCTTGCGATAGCCACGATCACCAGCCTCCGTCTGCCCCACGCGGGGTTCCCTTCCCACCCTGTCCTCAGTCTGCGAGGACAGATAACGCCCCGCCGCGGCACAGCTGCCACCTCGGGTATTATTTCTGTACCACGCCAGCATTGTCGCTCTCAGCCAGCGTGCCACTTACTAAGCATTACTATAAAAATTTCTGTGAATATCTACGTTGGCCATGAGCGGGGATAATGGCCCCATTGCAATAGCCTTGATAAAAGCTCCAACAAGACAGCTTTCAGATATCGCCACACAAAAGCCTTCTGTGAGAGCTGTAACCAACATCAATTCCCGCTATGCGAAGACATTAGACAAAGTGTGAACCAGCTTACTGTATGGGGACAAAAAACTGACTGTCAATGTGTGCAACCAACGCTGTCTAAAAACACAGCTCTGGCAAGGCAAAATAACACCAGCATATATGCATGGTAATTGCCATTTAATTCCAGAGTTAGCACCACAAGAAAACAAGTACTGAAGGCACTATTAGGTTACTAGCATCACTCAAGACATTGTGATTCCATATAATACAATTTCTAGCATTTCTGGTTGGAAAAACTACATTAAAACCAACAGATGTTAAAAAAGACCAAGCAGAGGGTGAAGGAAAGCCCAGTTTCCATTGCAGAAGCAGACAGAGAACGCAGCAAGCCCTTCAGACCTGCCCTTTAAAGCATGTATTTTCCAGTACACAACAGACAACCTGAAACACACAAACCACCACTCCACGTACGGTACAAGACAAAACCCTTTCTGCACATCATTTAATATTTTTACATACCTATCTACTTACACTGTAGTAGCACCCAAAAAGCCAGAAGCCTACTGTAAATGTATATGGACCATATGAATATAAATGCCTGGCCAACACGTTACTTTTTTTTACCTCCAGACCTGAAGTTTGCCAGATGACATGTCTTAAATAGGAGTCTAGGTAGGAGGGATGCAAGCAAGTCTCATGCCAGTTTGTTTCTGAACAACATTTGAAAGGCAAATTTGAAAGCTAAGTTTTATAGAGAGCATAGTACACTCGCTCTAGGGAAAAGTGTTTCACTCTAAAATTACATCTGTACTTTAAAACGTGTAAAAAATCATGAAATCCTACAGTGCAGATTCAGTGGCTTGCAGGAAGAAATATATCTGTTACTGCACTCCCATTTTAGTAAGATTTTGTAACTAACGGGTAGAACCAAAATTAAGAGAAAAATCTTATTTAGAGAGAACTAGTAGAGTGGATAGATAAGCCTGACACTATATATAAGAATTTGACTCTTGCACTGCATGGAGACAGCCCCTAAAACTGAGAATTTTATGTCACCTTAATTAACAAGGAAGGAAGTTTGCCAATGAGTTTCTTCCCCCGCCCCACTTTCTAGCAGTAAGTTATGCAATATGCAGCAACCTTTGAACCAACAGCTGTACAACAACCAAAAAGAACAAAACCAGAACAGCATTGCAAAGAGGAGAAAGTCTTTCAAGAAGTTCATTAATAAAAATTAATTCTAGAATCTCTGCATGCATTAACCAACACTCACATACCACAACTTGGAGTGGGAATGCTGGAGCTGAGGCAGCCAAGGCCAAGCAGATACCTCTTGTTATTCAGTTTCCCAATACAGTTTGCTTTTATCAAAAATAGTTGTTTACATGCTTTCTATGAGTTGCAAAATGACTAGTGTCTTGCAGTGTCAACGAGACCCTAAGACCCTACTGTGAGGACCCAACTTCTCCAGTACTGCAACTCAACATCACAGGATGCACCTAATATCCTCCTAAAACCCAGGTCCTGGACCCTTCAAGTAGGGCACCTGAAAATGCTACCAGCCTTAGGTGGTTGACACTTCTGGGCCTAGGAGCAGCCACATTTGAGCTGGATGAAAACTTGGAAAGCAGATGCAGGTGATCAAATTAAGCATCCTACTTACATGAAGTTACTGAACAGGGTACTGGCTTTCCTTCTAGTGGTAGGAATAAACAAAAGCCATACTTGCCCACATAACTCAGTGCAGTAGCAAAAAGGTGCCAGCTGATTCTGAAAAGGCCATCTTCAAAGCTCCACCTTTCTTTTCTTCCTAGCTCAGTCCTAGGCAAAAGACCTTTGGCATGAAAGCCTGAAAGCTGCAGGGCATGCATGTGCAGTGGTAGCAGTTAGTGTGTTAGTTCCCACACTCTTAACAGGTCAGGTCAACAACTGGTCCCATTCACAAGTAGGATAGGAGAGACACAATACATGTCATTAACCTTAAGCAAGTTCAGTTTGCAAACAGCTACCAACACATTTGTGATGTATTTGTATATGCATAAAAAGAGGGCTAAAATGCACGAAGGAAGACATGCCTACCACATAGCAGAGGCCATTTTCAGTATACATTAGCTTCATGAATGCCTAGTCAAGCTCTTGTCTTCTCCCTTTACAAGGGTTGCAGACAGAAGTATTTACCACAGCTCACGTTGAGCCCACAAGACATTAAGAACTCCATGAATGCCATGAGATCCAGCGAAGAGAAGCACCATCCAAGAGCCAGCATAGTACTTCAAGAGACATCCATGCAAGGCATAGCACTTCCAAGTGTGGCTTTGGACCAACTTACTTGAGGAAAACAGAAGTTAAATAGTTCCCTTTTAAAGATGTGATAAATTGAGAAATTTTGCCAAGTCTGTCTTCAAACAGAACTGAAATTGAAACCAAGTCCAAATACTTCATCAGCATCACTTCAAGTACAGTAGCAGCCCCATCCTGGAGGCACCAGGGGCTCCCTTCCACTACACATCACTGCCCCTGGGCACATGAAGGGGGTTTCTGCTCCCCATAGCAACAAACACAATTCTGCTCATGAAAAATAATGCAGGAAGTGATTAACTCTGCCAGCCAAAACAAAAGCCTGAAGTCCAACTTAGTCATTTGTAAGCATGAGAGCTGCCACAATACATACACACACTCAGAGCTGCCAGCTGAAAATGAGATTATTTGCAGAGACTGTAAAACCTGGAGATTTAGTTACACTAAGAGCATCCCATCTGCTGAAGCCTCACTCTGGGCAGGGCTGGATCTACATTACCACCATCAGTGCAAGAAGCCCATCTGAACTGAAGTCACAGTCTCCAAACCATCCTTGGCAAGCAGCTCCCTCACAAGCCAGGATTAAAGCCCGAGCCACCCTCACACCCCTCCACCCCAGCACCAAGACCAACTCTGCCAATGAAGTCATGGCCGCCAGCCCAGCACACACCTTCACAAGTGAAGACTGATGTTTGAAAGGTGTCATACTTGAAGAACCCTACTAAGAAAAGCTCAAAGCTCACATCTTCATTTCTCACCTTTTTGTAATATACCTTTATTTTTAACATTAACGGCTTTCATTTCAAGAGAAATTAAATGGTCTAGCACTTTTCAGCTTGGAGAGGACAATCAGGGACTGAAGATAATGTAGCACAAGCTGAGTAGAGAAGCATATGAGAAAATAATTTTCCCTACCAAAATATCTAAAATTACCCAAACCCACTATAGACAGCAAGTTCAAAATGAAAGGGGGGTTGAAAAAAGGCAGAAACAAACAGAACTGTTTTTCGCTTGCATACAAAATAGCTAAATCTTAGGCAGAACTTGTTGCTACACAGGGTCAAAACTACAACTAGGTTCAAACAGGGATTAAACAAAAATCACAGGCCATTGGTAGCTATAAAACTCATTGCAACCCCTGACCAAGGAAGTGCCTTCTCAAAGTAGGATAAGGGCTTTGTGCAAGCCCTCTTCTTGTGTTCCTTCCTCAAACGTATGTCACAGCCATAGTCAGAGTAGTGAGACAACCTTCCATCTTGCAAAACACAGCTGTTTCCAAATTTAAAGATTTCTCTCTTATTATTTATTTTTAATGCTTGCACATATTCACAAATGAGCACTAAAAGTTAATTAGTTAACTAAACTGTTATAAAGTTTATAGGATAAAGTGAGGGGAAAGAAATGCTTTTAATTTCTCAGTCAGTTGAAGCACCCACTACAGCAGAATAAATTGGCCATAAAGTGACCCATATGCAGACTTTGGCAAGTAGGTTGGCGACACAAGGAAATACCTTCTGTCACTTAAACCGCAACACCTTCTCCATGCTCTCACAACACCATGATAAGAACAGGCAAGACTATCTTCTGAAAATCTGAAGCTCAGTAAACTAATGTAACATCTCAACACCATTGCATGAGAAAGCTTCCGTCTCCTTCAACACACTCATCCCATCTTGGGCCATGTATGCCCAATACCTACCACAGGTCCAATCTAATGCTCATCAGACCCAACTATTTTACCTTGTTAAAGCAGCAGAAAACCAAACCACAAGTACAGCTGGATGCTCCCCAAGCAGAGAGGTGGGGGAAGATCACAGCCTGGCCAGAGCAGGGCAAAGAAGATAACACAGAAGAGACTGAGGGAAAAGCAAGCCTACTCCTTCCAGCAACAGTAAAGCCTTTGAGTGGCTCAGCTGCTCATGGAAACCTGCCAAAAGCCCTTATCATCATGAGGCTACCATACTTCAATAGTTCTGGTGCAGACGGAGCCACACCAGCATAGCCGGGCTCCGTGTAAGGATAGCAAAACCACCTTCGGCAAGCACAGCAAGCTACAGGCTATTCCTGTATGGTTTTATTAGGATGCCTGCTTTCCACTAGATGCTTGTTGGCACAGTTAGAGCAATCGGGATTTATACCTCTTTGAACTCTCTCCTCAGATAGCTGTGCCAAAGGACCATGTGGTACCTCCTTGGGCTCAGAAGCAAGCAGTCTGTTGCTTGAAGAGATGGATTTAAACCAAAGAAACTCCCTTAAATGCTATTCAAAAAGCAAAGGCCCCAAACTCATGCTAACATTCACTCCTAGTAACACAACCTGTCAGGCAAAGAAATACAAAAATGGGTCAGAATATGAAAACACCTGCATTCTTCACAAACCTTTTTATCCCTGCAGAAGAAAGAAAAGCTCCTAGTTAACTACCCACTTCCTTTATGCAACTTACAGGTTTTTCCTCCCATACCTTAAATCCTTGTTCAGTATTTATGTCCTAAAGACTTGTTCCTTTACCTAACACCTAGGAGAAAAACTGAGTTACCCCATTTTTCTCCTTTTCCAGCTGTGACATTCTGAGGAGGAGGGAGGAAGAGGTGCTTTCTAAACCACCAGAAAAAATGTGAGGGGTGTTAAGTATTCAGTTTGGAAATGTAAATCCTCCCGCCCCCTTCTGAAGTATGCCGAACCAGCCTCTCCACAGCCTATGTCATCTAAAGGCCACAGGAGTTCTCTAAAGATATTGTTGTTAAGAGGATTTAGCCCCTTTTAAAAAGGACTTAACATGTGGGTGGTGTCTCCATTTAAGCATTTTCTCATGGCTAAGAAAATGGCCCTCTTCTTAATGGCTTATCTTTATAACCTAAAGACAGTAAGAAATTCTCCACTATTTGAATTAGAAACATTTTGAGCAGCTTGCTTTTATAGCAGCTTCATTTTTAAGTACTGGGATTTGCAAATGATGGTGACTTTCTCACACCAAGCGAGAAGGCAACACCAGCGAGAATGCTTTTGGGGTACCTTATCAAACATTAGTTTCTCCCAAATTTCCATGAGCAACCAAGGTGATTCACAAGCTCGCTGCCACCAAAATGGCATGGTGTCAAACTACATCAGTGCCCTCTCCCTGGCCACCACCTTCCCTTGAAGGTCCCTGGCATTTACCAGACCTTCTATTAGCTGGTTCAACCGGCCTGCCCAGCAGAAAACCTTCATTTTTTTATTTTGGTCAGGGTTAATTATCCCTCCTGGGAAGTCTGAGATTCCAGAAGGGAAGGGATGAAGGGAAGCAGCACCAGCTTGTGGCAGGGCAGGACACAGGGCCACCTGCCCTTGCAGCAGCACTCACCCTGTCTCCAGAGTCTCAGACTTTCCCCAGGAGAGCAAGCACATGGTCACTTTGCAAGGGTTAATTCTTCATTACTACTTGTGTTTAAGCCATGGCAGGGGTTCAGATCTGCCCGGTAACACTTTCTATTAACTCCACAGGAGTCACAAAAAAGCTCCTCAGGTTGAAAGAGCCAACAGGCCAGGTCACAGCCTCCCAGAGCCAGGGCTTACCAGGGTACAAAAGCCCAGTTAGCAACCCTTGGCCACAGGAGCTACCACATCAGGCAATGACTGAGCAAGGAACAGGTGTCTGACCATATCAAAACACCTGCTTGGCAGACAGAGAGTGCGCAAACTCATCAGTCTGGTGCTGGAGCCTCCTGTTATAAAATGGACTACTTTTCAAGGCTTTGCCAGCAAGGTTACACTTACACAACCATAGATAAAGTAACTAACAAATTCCTGGGAAGAACAAGCGGCTCACTTCAGCAAAGGAAACTTTTTCATTTGCTGCTATAGTCAAACACCTCCCTGAACAACCTAAACTGTACTGACTTTTTTCTAGCCCGTATCATAGCTTACATTTGGAAGTAACGTGTGGGTTGCCCCCACAGTTACATCTGAAGAGCTGGAGTATTTTCATAACCCTAACCAGCACAGGTGTGCTGGCCAAATTTACTTATACTAGACTTATCCCTAGGTTTTTGCATAGCAGGGTCTTGTTTTCAGTTGGGGGCCTTGGACTCCATTTGCTACTTGCTAATCAAGTGCTAAATTTATATTGGTGCTACTTGCCTAAACTCACTGCCTCAGCTACAGAGCATTTTATCATTCCTCTCACCAGTCTTTGGTGTAAGTTTCTCAAAAATGCTCAACTAGGAGCCAACTGGGAAAACTAACTGGGAAATACCCTCACCTCTCAGTCCCAGAAAGTACCCTGCAAGTTTTAGGGAAAACCGGCTGGGAGCTGAAGAACGGCAAAAGGGCTGGATCACCCACCAAGGGGTCTGCAGAGCAGGAAGACAAGGCAGAGCACAGGGCACTTTCAGCCTTACTTCCCAAAAAACAGGTCTGCAACAAACCAGGCTCCAAGAGAGGCACACACACTACTAGCACGGCTGCCAGGGCAGAGTGGGATGTGCAGCCCCTTTCCTGGCACGTGCCATGGATGGCTTACCGCCCTGGGAGAGTGCCAGCTACAGCCTGTAGAAAACCGCCAGCCTGACCACTCTCTTCCTCCCCATCCCACATCTCTTCCCAAGTAAACATGGAGGGTGAGGGTATACACCAAACTCACAACTTGCAGGCAGAGGCCAAAACTGTTTTCCTGCTTCCAAACTTTTAACATGGAAAGAAGCTTTTATGGAGGGGAGCTCCTCTTCTTAAGAGAGGTGAGCAGTATACCCTCCCCCACCCCTCAGTGCATTAAATTCATATTTGAAGGTCTTGTAGCACCCATTAAGAAGACATTTTAGGAGTCCCCCGTGACACCAAAAACCCTCCCACAAAGCCAAAACACCCTGTGCAATTATTCTCCCAGAATCATCTCATAACATATGCTCCTCTTCATATTCGCTCTCCAACACCTTTTAGGAACCAAACCTTTGCATCAGACTGCCAAATATTTACAAAGTGCCTTGAACCAGCTTCTTGCCATTGAGCACCGCTAGGATATTAAGAACCCCCCCCCAAAACATCTACTTTTTATAGCAAAGATACTTATTTAAAACAGAATTAAAAGAGGTTCGGATAGGGATGAGATGAGCCTTGAAACTCCCAATCACTACCTCTGCAGCCAACGCTCGCAAAAACCCACGCGGAAGGCAGCTCCATACCGTCCCCCGGCTGCACCGAAACACTGCTCCCAAGCGCTTGCAAAAAGTATTTCGGACTTAGAGCAGCATTTGATACCTGGGACCATCACCGACTGGATGATGGGGGGGGTGGGGAGAAGCGGGAGGGGGATGTTAAAACCCGCTTTGCCCGGGCAGTGGCGCACCGGGGCTAGCGAGGAAGGGATAGTGGGGGGTACAGCGAACCCACACCGCCGGGAGGAGGTCGTGGACGCCGAGGGAGGGGGCTCAACTGCCCGGCAGTTGAGCCCCCTCCCTCGGCGTCCACGACCTCCTCCCGGCGGGGATGCCCCTCGCTTTTCCCCG
>JBAFWW010057047.1:0-11602 GCA_036873685.1 Agapornis canus
ATGGCAGGGGAGGTGGAACTAGATGATCTTAAGGTCTTTTCCAACCCTAACTATTTCATGATTCTATGATTCCATCATCTGTTTTTTTCACAGAGCAACTAGGAAAAGAAAATAATTTCTCAAAAAAGAAAATGTGTTTGCAAACCTACAGAAACTTCCAAATGTACCTGGTGGCAGCTGTAGAACTGAAAAGCATTTTTATTACAGTCTATTCCACCTGAAGTTGCTGATGTCCCTTGGAACTCATAACCAAGTCACCGGACTTTAATAATGAACAAACCTGCTGTTAATTATATAGTTATCATAAATAGTAAGATCTTAGATCCTAAAGGCAAAATAAAAGTTTAGCAGTCAAATACTGTGTTTATCGTGTTTTCAACACATAAATGCCTTCTTAAAATACCCCAACTTTTTAATATGCAGATCCTTAATACACACAGCCCTTCATTTGTTCCCAGGTCAGGCTTATGAAATTAACTGCCAACTTAGTTTCTCCCCATGATCCTGCCAATGACCTTTTTTCTGCCCTGGTAGGCTCATTCCCACCCAATGGATTAAATGTGATTAAGGATCAGTGTCAGTTTAGTCTCATACATGTGCTAAGCAGAGACGACATACTATACCAAAATGTGTTTGATTTATTTGTGGGGGTTTTGTGATAGAGGAACTCTGATTGGGCTCAAATCAAGGATCCAGAGAATAAAAGAGTGCTTTATATCATTCGTAGCTCTTTAACCCAAAGTGTCACAGTGAGGACTTAATATCCTTCAGATAAATTATTAGTTTCTACAAACAATAATGACTGAAATCAATCAAGCTTTTCAGTGCTTAGGGTTATTTAACCACCAATTCAATTAGCTAGTTATTAGATGAATACCTGTATCTATTGAGCTGAACTTCAAAACACATTGATATATCCACAATGCAGTCAACCAAATGACATATGACATACAGCATTTCCCAATTTTGAAGACACAGATGTCTAGCAGCATTGTTATTGCTGTGTAAACATTTTAGAGCTATAACCTAAACCAGTATGTGTCAGGTGACTCTATGGATCTGTGTTGGAACTTGGAAAGCTGTGCTAATTTCAGGGAAGAAACAATCCTAACTTAAGGCAGATAAACCTTCTCTCTAGACTTGATTCTTGAAGCAGTATAGACATCTTCTGTACTTAGTCTGAAACACACGTTTTTCATCAGGACTTTAAACTTCTTGCTTGATTATTGAATATCCAAAGACCATTTGCTTGCATATTTTCAAGAAAAAGATTAGGTTACAGCCAGATTAATCATAAACTCACACTAGAAAATGAGGGGTCACATTATGTTTTCTGTGTAAATTGAAGATGAGTTGTAACATGGTATACATATCTAAAATAGAAAAGAAGGTTAAGTATTCCTGACCTAACCCTGACAAACTGTGAGAGATATACAAGCCCTTGGTTAATTTAAAAATCAACTCTGTATTGTGGTGTTATGACTAGATCTTGTTTGTGTGGTTTTGCTCGGTATCTTAATTGTGCAAAACCAATATTGCACCCTTCGCTGGGCGAAGGAGATGAAAGTACTGTGGCAGAAAAAATAGGTAGAAAGAGATGCCATACTAATGAAGCAACAGAGACAACAAACTGAAAACAAAAAGCCCAAAACCTTTTCAACTTCATTGGCTAATAAAGTCCAGGAAATAATCAAAATAGTTTCTTTTCCAACAAAAATGAGTGGTTGTTGAAGATAGCCCCAATCTAGGCACTTTAATGGATGCACACACACATTCTTTAATGCTTGTTCATCAGAGTAAAATAAACATAAGACTACAAAGGGTTACCCAAGCTCTCTTCATTTCCCTACTGCTGCTGGCTTAGATTAAGTTGACTCTATCAACAAGATTGTGGCTGTAGGTGTAAATTTATTAAGTCCCACATCAAAATATTGTTCTATTTTGTAAGTTAGTAGGAGCTAAGCTCTGGAATAGGTACAGGGAGGAACATAACACCAGATTTTTACTTTAAGGTCTGGACAGTAAGATTTCAACAGCGCTAACCTTGGAAGAAGAGACTATATGACTTTACAGACCAGACAAATTGAGAGGAAAAGAAGACCGCAGCCCAACCTTCCCAAATGCAAATCTGGTGCCATTACTCTTACCATACTTTGATCAACTGACCCCCTACACAGATGAATACAGAGAGTGAAGAGACTTCTTCTGCCATCTTACTAAGGCCACCATATATCAAGGTGTTTTCTTCCCCCCCAGTCCCAAGAAATGAATAAACTTTTTTTAGCTAGGACCAGAGGAGTTTGTAAGAAACCAGTGGTGACCTCTTGACTGTGGTGCAGGCTGCAGGTATTCTCTCTGCTGCTACAGAGTATTCTCAGACCTGGCAGCACGGCAAGTTTTTATCACCCCTCCTGACTTCCCTCAGCCATGTTCTACTTCTCTCTTGATTCTGTTTCCCACCTACACAGAGGCTATGCTTTGAGATCCCTGCAGTTCTTACGAGTAGTCCCCTGTAGTTCTTAAAAAAATTTGCAACTCATTCGTAACACAAAGGAATATTAAGAAGTAGAAATAATCAGAACCTTTTAGGGGAAAACCACATAGCACATAGGATACAGCCTGTTAGTAAGAACTTCTCAGGGCCAAGAAATTATCAAGTGACACCAAAGACACTGGAAGTCAACAAATATTTACAACTCTCTTAACAAACTACAATCAAAATTTAGAGCTACGTACTACTACAAAACCTCAGGTCTTCAAGCCTGTAAAGAATTACGTACTTTACTAACTGGCAGACTTTTCTATTGCAGAATTTTTGCCCCTTTCTTGGAAGCATTTTGTTCTGACTATCGTTGGAAATAAGACACTAAACAGAATAGACTTTGGATCTCATTCCCAGATATTAATTCCTGTGTAACTCAATGGAGTTAATATAATAACGCTTAAAATCTTCCAATTCGGAAATAATTTTTCATCAGTATTTCTCACCATCTCTAAGAAAATACCCTGCTAGGTTAGTACTGTACTATCAGGGTCACAAGTGCTGAAAATGAATTCTACTAGATTCAGGTAAAAAAATGAAGAATGGCTGTAACTTGCGTATTTAGTCCACATTTCTTACAAAAAGCTGAACAAAGCTCTTCATTAGTTTGCTCCTCTGGCATTAAAGATTTACACATTTACTCTTAAACCCAGGTCACAGTATGGTTTTTCCAGGCATGTCTTGATGGTATGGAAAATGACAATTTACTGCCTGCCTTTAATTATATCATCATCAACTACTTGTTACAGAATAATCTGCTACGTTGTTCCACCACCATCACTCTGCAAAGCATTTATTTCCACACTGTAAAGCACATATTTCCACACTGGTTTGCTTTTGATAGCCTTTCCTTTTTTCACCTATTGATACCTTCAAAAAGGCTTTTCTAGTCTCTTAGCCCCCTTTGAATATTAAATGCACCATCTTTTGCTCTGACTTATAAATTTTTCAGCTTCTGCTTTGACAACTGTGAAGTCAAATTTCCACACTCTATTTTCTCACAACTGCTTTCCAACAATGAAATTGTTGCTGCTTTTGCAGTTATAAATATAGTCTGTATCTGCAACAATGCACTAAATGGAGACAGGAAATGCTTTGTAGCCCTGAGGCCAACTGGAATAGAATGGCCTGTTTTCACAGAATTGCATTTCATCTCTATCCAAACTGCTTATTGGGAAGAGTGCATGGCAGTGCTAACTCCTGAACCGTGCCTGAGGACTAGGAGGATGCTAGCTAGAGACGACTAAAACCATCCCAGAAAATTTACTTAATCAAACAGTATGGATGATCATACTCCAGTGCCACCAAGACTGCTATACCCATTTAGCTGATTTATCGGTGTAACCTACCTATGTTTGGCAGGTCCTATTATAACATCCAGCATTCAACCTGCAGAATGCAGATTCATTCGTGTCCCTCTCAAGGGCAGGGGGGTTGGAACTAGGTGATCCAACCCAAACCAATTTATGATTAGGACATTCATTCAGACATTTCTGAACTTTCAGATTGACTTTTAACTAATGCCTGACATTTTTTGCCCATATTTTGTTTTCCCAAAACACTCTGTTGCATGTGTTCCTCTCTTTTGCTTGGTTCTCACTATGGTAAATTGTCCCTCACTGAAGCTCTGAAGTTCTGGATGATACTCTTGCATCTTTAATTAATGTGCATGAAATTGCAGGGCTAGAAGGGGTCTCCACTGGTCTTTCTGCTTTAAGAAAAACTAATGATATTATGTCATTTTCGATATTATCCATCCTGTCCTTAGGCAGCATTCATTATGAAAGTTTCATTATCTTCCTTAGAAATCCAGTCTAGAATTCCATTCTTATCATTAATTAAAATCTAATCTAAATCACCTTTGTTGCAATGTTAGCTACATCACATATTACTTTGTCCACCATGGACATACGGATTATTCTCCTTTACTTTAAAATTCTTACCATGTCTTTCAGTTGTCCCTTGTTATTCTAAACAACTCTTAATATATTTATTTTTCCTTGAAGGTCGTAATTTCTTGATATCTGTCATAGGGTTCACCTAATTACATGCAAACAGCTAACGCTTAATTTTTCTTTCTTCATAGCCTGGGAAGAACAAAACTCATCTCATCCTGAAGTAGTCACATAGATTAGATAAGTGTTACCTATACACCGACCAGCAGGTGAAGGGAGGGGATTTTGCCCCTCTACTTGGCTCTTGTGAGAAATCCCCCTCCCCCCGGAGTACAGCTCTGAGGCCTCTAATGTAAGGATGTGGAGCTGCTGGAGCAAGTTGAGGAGGCCACAAAGATGCTCCAAAGGCTGTATCACCTCTCCTGTGAAGACAGGCTGAGAGAGCTGGGGTTGTTCAGCCTGGAAAAGAGAAGGCACCAGGGAAAATTTAGCCTTCCAATACCTAAAAGGGCCTGCAAGAAGACTGAAGAGCAACATTTGACAAGAGTATGTAGGGACACAACAAAGAGGAATGGCTTTAAACTGACAGAGGGGAGATTCAGATTAGATATTGCAAAGAAATTCTTCATTGTGAGGAACCGAAACCATTTGGTTTGCACCCAAACCATTCTGTGATTCCATTTCTCCACTGACTAGGACAGTATTTTAAGGTGATTAGTGAATGGACAGAGCTTGATGCTGTAGACACGCTAAGTCCTAGCACAAATGTTACCTCTTGTGAATACAGTCAATCTGCCTCTAACCTTCAAATTCTCTGTATCTCTGCCATATACTCTCTGCCAATTGCTTTCTCTGCTTAATATATATATAAGGCAATGCATTATGAGAACTAGCTGAACAATCTGTCTGTTGCTGGATTCCTTCCTCTACAGATATCAAGATGGATTGGAGTTTTCTCAGAAAAACTCTGTTGAATCCATATGTCATGGTTTGGTGTATGTAATATTCAACAGGTCTCCCTGTCTATAACATTTGGATGTAAAGACAAGTCGTCTATCATCCTCCTTTCTCCCTGGCTCTTCTTTCCCAAGCAAGTTATGCCCCTTCACATTGATATTCTAGTTCTGCCAGCTCTCCCACCTATGTCTGTTAAGCCAATTAACTAATTTTGATGATTTTTAAACATTTGTAACACTACCTTGTTTTCAATACTTCTGAAATTTACATTACCTGCACTTCGCTTAGCTCATCCATTATTTTCCTGCTAGTATTCCTTTACTCTCTTATGAATTACTTCATCTACCATAATTTTAGATCCTTCATGAGTGCACTTTTGCTCACCATGATGTAGAAGATTTTTTGTACTTCCCATTAAACTCATCATCAAGCCTTCTTTACTGAATGCTTCAGTGTTAATCACCTTTTCATGGTCAAGGAAGCCAAAGCTCCCATGACACCGGTCTGACTCAGACTGCTCCAGCCTCTGTACACCTGTGCACACTTGCAAATACTGTTTTGAGGAAGTACAGTGATTTTAATAATTTTGTCTTGTGTACTGTGAAAAACACACGGCCTCATTACACTGTCATTAGTCTTTCACTCTCTATAGTTTGTCTCTATACATCTTTCCTTCCCATGTTGACACTTCCCAAGACAGTTCTGATGTTCTGCTTTACAAAACTATCATTTAATGTCAATTTTTTCACAGAACGCATCTGTTATTTCACCATTTGACATTTAATTGCTAGTATTGCTATTACTTTAGCTTCATGTTTGTGTTGGCTAAGGACTACATTAGAGACTGAGGCCACATTCTGTCAGGTACTAGCAGTGCTGCACACAGAAAACCCCGAAATGATGCTTTTTTCTGTCACACAAGGGACTCTCAAAGAATCAGTGATGCTGCCCTTAGTAAATCTGCCTCACAGCAGGATAATGTCACAATAATCAAGTATTACAAAAAGCTTGAGAAATACTTTAAAATATGGAAAACATTGGCAAGTTTTAATTCCCATTCCTGGCCTCTGTAAAGGTAAACTGAACAACACAGAAGTAAATTGGTAATTCACTGGAAAGTGTAGCAAAGGGGAGAGTATTAACAGACTGCCTGATAGAACCTTTTTTGTAACTAAGAGTTAGTTATACTGTGTAGGAGGGCTAAAGGTCCCAGTCAAGAGTTGGCTTTAGTGTGTCAGAGGCCATTCAGACTATCAGGAAAAACGTTATTTCTGCTCCACAGATTTTACAGTCTATTTATAAATCCATGGCTGTTCAACACTGAGTTGCAGATATGCATGCAGTGTTTTGCTCATCCTTCTGAGGGACTACAAGCAGAGTGAATGAGAAGAAAATAATCTGTTTCTAATTGGACAATTACTGACAAAGACTACTATTTTCATGTGCAACAGAGCTCATCTGTATTTTGACATGTTGTAATATGACTCTTTCAAAAGTCCTCTAAACAATAAAGCAAAATTGCTCAAATTGCAAAATGATAAGTCAATTCTAGGTTGGATTCCCATGCTAAATGGAAAAGCCCTGCAAAAAGTAGATTGAAATTTTTAAAGTAAGTTTTCCTCAGGGAATATTTACTATCTGGTCACATTTTGTTCCTGGTAAATTGCTTGTGTTATTGTAAGATTCTTCACAGGAGTGTATCACTATTTTCCTTCCCAGTTGATCCTTTGCTCTTGAGGATGCAATCTTCTCTGTCATTCCTCAGAAAGTCAGAAAACAGTGGTAAGAGCTAATAATACCAAACAGCAGTGTAATTTCCTATGGGGAAAACATATTTTCTACCAGTAATTGTTGCCAACAGCAATCTTGGAAATATCTTATAACTTATTGTTTAAAACATCAAACAGAAGGAACTGCTTAGTATCAAGGATGACTAACGCAGGAACATGTGTTTCCACACATGCACACACACATTAGATAAAATGTTGATGTTTAGAGGTTTACAAGACATAAACATTGACTTTGGGTTCTGCTTAAGTTTACACTTGAATTTAGAATGACAACATACCAGTTAATATAGAACCATGATCAACATAAATAAGCAAATCCAGCTCTGATTGTTATGATGGACTTCTCCAATTCAAATTATAGCTGCAGGAAGATCAGAACTACACCAGAAAATCAGTCAGCTGTGCTTAAGAAAGCACAGTAGAATCTGAAGGGAAATTAAAAAGTTATTCAATAATTATACCCAGGTGCTTTATAAACAATAGACACTTTGCAGAGGAGTGCAAAAATACTCATTTGTGTGATGAAGCATATGCAGGTCAAGTGGGCTGTGTGATGGAAACTGAAATGTCTATGGACTTAATCCTGTCCTAAGTTACTTTGGAACAACTCCCATCATCTTCAAATTACAGAACTATACCTTAGCTAGAAAAATTAGGCTCCAGTTTAAGCTCTCACATATCCTGGCAGATGGCCATGATGATGGCATTTCTGCTATGGTCCCAATTTTCGGTGGAGGAAAGTGTCTGCTCTCTTACCCAGCAAGAAAAGCATAGAAGGGTCTCCTGTAGGTGGTGCAGTAATTTAGCATCTCCATGCAGTGCCTCCTGCCTGAGCTCTGCTGGGATGAATACACTCTGCTGGACAAGGGTTTATGCATGTGAGTAGTTACATGGAGGTCACTTTAAGTGCTTTTCTGGATTGGAACCTGATGCTTCTTCAGGAACCCTGATGAAATTAAGCAACTGGCCCACCTGTCCTTTGCACAAGGTGAACTTCCACTCAGGTGGAGTGGCTTAGGTATGAAAGGTGAAATTTACACCACCTTCCATTAAACATAAACCACTGGGGTTTTTTAAATACACTTTTCACTAACCAGCAAGCAATCTCTTTCACCCCTGGCTTTGCTCAAGATAAGCCAGCATTTTCTCCACAGATCCATGAAGCCTCTGCAGACATTTTCTCCTTGCCACTATTGTCAAATTAAATAATTAGGCAAGGGAGATAGTGAGTGCTGGTGGACATTTTCATGACAAGAAACAGCAGCAAAGCAGACTGCAATATTGTTTTAGCTGACTGTAGGAGCTACATCCAGACCACTGTCCCCTTTAGGCCCACGGAATGACAGGTATTGCATTAGTTAGCAGCTTTTCCAAAAATGCTCCAAAACTTATTCCAAGAAACAAATGCCTACAGTTTACCCATGGGTATGGAGTTAGTGTGTCTTTAAGTGCTTTGCTGGAACTGCAAAATGAAGGACTTCAATGAATCAAGCCAAATTCCCAAACAGTAAATATAACTTATGACAGAGTCACAAAGAGATATACCTTGGGGAAGTTTAGACAGACACCTTTGAGACAAAAGGCATGAGCCTACTGCAGAAAGGACTTTGTCTGGGGCCTGGGGAAAATAAAGTGCCAATTTCCAGATGGCTATCTGGCACTAGCTAGCACAAAGTGACTGTATCTGCTAGTACTTAACTGGCATATACTTATTTTCAACATCCTTTCTGCTTTGTTGATGTTGCCTCTTCCTTTTTTATGCCATTTGCAACATATCATTAGATTCGCTGCAAATTTGTGGGAGTAAATCATGTCCCTGGGGTTGGAACTCCACCAGGGGTGAACAAATAACCTCCCCTTCCCCAGTCAAATCCCAGCGGTGCCTCACATTTCATGGAAATGATCAGCAGTTCCACTATCAAAACATTCACGCCTTATGAGTAATATTTATGACAGGAGTTTTTAGCATTGGGTTTTCCCCCAAGAAGAAAAAGAGGAATAATTAACAGAAATAAACCCAACGAGAAATTTCCACATTATTAGTATTATTTTCACAAGGTTTTCACAGGAAAGTAAAAGCTTTTGCAAGTAGTAAAAGTTCTTGTTAAACATCTTTTTTTCTTTCTTTTGAAAATGGAGTAAATTATGAAGCAGATTGACTTTAAAAAATAAATAGGACTATAAATACATAGAAGTCTTTGCCTTCCTCCAGTAACTTCATATGAGCATCCTACTTCGAAATAAGGAAAAGTTTAGTTCATTCACAGAAAGAATAAAGCAAATGTGAAGTTTTTCCATCAACTTAAGTGCTGCCTTAGTAAGGTGAGTTGTTCACTACATTAAACAAACATTTTAGTCAGGCATCACACAGGAAAATAAACAGTAGCAGAGGAAACATGAAAATATTAAAGGCTGTTATTCTTTGGCCCCTTTTCCTGCGAAGCAGGTGATAAAATATTACTGTGTTTCCACAGGTAAGGAAACATGCTCTTAAACACTTTGCAGAAATACATATTACGATCATCACTTAAAATGTCAGCAGTGGATAGGACTCAACTCTGACAGCACACAGGAGCCTGCCGGGAAACTCTGCAGAAGCAGAAATTTAGCACATCAGGTCAGATTGCTGGGCTGCCGAGAGCAGGCTCTGACCTTTGGCAATGCCTGGCAGTAGCAAGTTCAGATACAGGCAAAAACCATCTGAACTGTAGAGTTACCTGATTTCAGGAAAGATGACTTCTCCTGAATCCTAATTATTTAGATGCTAGTGAGAGGGAGGGAGATTATTTACTATACCATTCTGACCGCTTTCTGGCCCACAGAGCATCAAAGAATGAACACAGAAAGAAGAGAGGAGACCTGCTGAGCTTCATTGTTTTTGCTCACCTGTGATACACTACACTACACTGTACACATGTAACATTATTTAATGTAGATGTAATTTACATACTATGTCAGTAATTTCTGTTATCCATGAATTTTTCTGTAGCTATACATCATGTCCAAAATTCTATATGTATTTAATCATAAAAGTAGAAAAATAGCATTGAAATTATTTCTGCATTATAGCCAAAAGTTATCTAAACCTTATTTTTTACTACCAGGGCTTTGACTTCAGCCAGCCTGGAAAATCAACTTGAAGATGTACTGCTCTAAGTTCAAAGATCTGCACAGATGTCCAGTAGCTTTGGGGTGGAGGGAGGGAAAGCTTTAATGCCCCTGCCCACCGTAAAAAAATGTAGGCATAAAAATGCAAGGTGCTGTCTGAAATCCTTTGCAGTATCAGTTTCTGTCTCTAAAGTGCACAGCATGGGCATCAGCCTGTCTAGCCAATGTGGTTTGTGGAAGCTGCTCATGACTAATGTGTGTACACATAAGGTTAGTTCCAGTCAGTATGCAAGGCTGTTCCATAAGACAAAAGCAAAAGACCTATGCTTTCTGTGCTGAATTTAGAGGTGCTCATAGTATCTTCTGTTACTTTTAGAAATTAAATTTTCATTTCAGTGCAAGAAAATAACAGCATTTAATTTTAAACAAAGAAAGGTACACTGAATTTTAGCTATGTGGCTATACAGCTTTTTTAAGCACTATTTAGAATTATAGAATAGTTAGGATTGGAAAGGACCTTCAGACCATCAAGTTCCTGCCATAGGCAGGGACACCTCACACTAAACCATGTCGAATTTAGGGGCAAAGCAGTCTTATTTCACTACATAGAATGGGATTTACCTCCTCTGCTTTTTGGTATCTAGTAGAGAGAGGGTCCCTTTGCAGTCACTAACAAGAAAGAGTTATCTGTTTCACCTGTGATTCACCTGTCCTGCTTTAGATGCCAACTATTCAGACAGCATGATGTCCAGAGTGGTCAGATGATCATCACCCATAATGTCATGTTTGAAGTCTGATTACGAAGAAAGAATTGGAACAGAAACAGATCTCAAGACATGACAAGTCCCAAAGTTGTCCATGACAAGTAACATGACAAGTCCCAAACCCAAAAGCAATTTTCCGGTTGGCTCCGTGGAAATAAAATTTTAAAATAACTTAGTCAATGGGAAAGCTTCTGATCCACTCTCACAGCAACTGAAAGCCTACGTTTCACCAGCTTTTGGTACAAATGCATCTCCCGGATGCTATTGGACAGTTCTGTAAATTTTATCCTACAAGGAAGCCTTTTACTCCATGGCACTTCAGGGAAGTACTTTTGCCATCCTGTGCAGTAAACAGACAAAAGTACTTACTGCTGGGAGATAAGCCTCTATCCCTCAGTCAGGACTCCTACTTCCTATACAGTCATAGAATCATAGAATAGTTAGGTTTGGAAAGGACCTTAAGATCATCTAGTCACAAACCCCTCTGCCATAAGCAGGGACACCTCACACTAAACCATGCCACCCAAGGCTACATCCAACCTGGCC
>JBAFWW010057048.1:0-17690 GCA_036873685.1 Agapornis canus
TGATCTTAAGGTCCTTTCCAACCCTAACTATTCTATGATCCTATGATTCTATGATTCTATGTCTACTTACTCTCATCAGAGAACTGAATCTGTCCTTTTCTGGGGGTAATCAGAGCATGTGCCTAATGCTATTCCACTGATGATAAGCACCTAAGGAAGTTCTCCTTGGCCTCCAGGTGTCTCAAAGTCTAGCACTAGCACCATTGCTTGCCTCTCTAAATTGCTTTTGACTTTCTCTCTTGCTATTTATCCCTTGCTTTTACCTCTCTTTCCTTCTTTTCTTTAGGGAGTATATTATAATAGAATTGTCTTTCTTTTCTGTAACAGTCTTGTGTTATGGATTGAACTTTTAAAATATACTATAATTGAGCTACTGAAAATAAAATTTGCTGCATCTTGGGAGTCCTCAGGAGAGCCCTTCTCTTTTCTTCAAGTTAAAAAAGCAACAAAACCCCCAACCTATAATTATCTGTATTATCAGGATGAGATACCTACAACACCTTTTGAAGGGCAACTGGAGAAGTGGAGCACAACACAGCTGTTTCCTCTGCTGCTGCTGGGCAAACAAGATGCTCTATGTTTGGGAAAGGGCTGCTGAACCCTTGGAAATCCCACAAGTGTTTTTCATTCCTGCGACTCCCAAGGAGCTGTGTCTATTTCTGGGAAAAGATTTTGAATCTGAAAGATTTTGAACTTGGAGTAGAGATTTTTCTTGAATGCAGTGGTCTGCAATGGTACTTACCTACTACCCCTTTAAGGAACACATGAAATGGTCTAAATAGCAAACACCTCAATACCCCAGTTTGCATTTTCTGTCTTGAAATGTTAAGGTTGGCCCCTTAATTAATCTGTGAAGCTCTGGAAAGAGGAGAATAAAATGCTTTATTTCAAGAAAAAAAAAAAATCTGTTTCTGAGGACAAACTTCTTATTTACGCTGGAAATATCCTCCACAGGCCAAGGGTGGACTACACACAAACCAAGCTGAATACTAACAGTCCAAATGAGGTATTGAAGGAAAGTTATTTGCCCAGTGGAGGAGGTGGTTGTTAACTTAAAAAAATAAAGGAGGAAATGTCTGTTATGTCAGTCACAGTGTTGCCATCTGCTCCTGCTTTGGTATGTCTGTGGCATTCTTCTCATGGCGCTTAAAGGTTTTCCAGGGCTTTGCAACCATGTATGTGAGATATGTAGAGAATCTATAACTTCCCCTGTGGTAGTGTTTAGTGTATTTGCATTGCTTGGGACTTGAGGGAAATAAATGTTTTTTCCTTCTTCTTAGAGTGATACTGAAACTCCTGTTTAAAATTAAATCTTTTTTCCATTTCTGTCTCTGACTTGTGTAGATTGCAGAAATCTATTCACACTTAGCAGTGAAATTTACACTTATAAACTCCTTTTCCCGAGTTTTAGGCTAATGTATGAGCAAACTCTGTGTCTTTCTTGTATGAGTTTCACCTTCTGGGATGACAGTTTTGTACTGCCTGGGGGATGTACCTGTCCAGATCATCATCATCATCATCAGGAGGCAGCTAGCCTCTTGGGTAACTGTTGGCAGATTCAGTGTGAACTGTGCTCTTTGTGCCCACATTGGGACTTTGGTACTTTGAATTTTTAAACCACAGTCTTTAAATGTCACAGTGAGCAGTAAACAGATAAACCTAATCTTGTTGAGGGACTAAGTGCATATTACATTATATTAGTGATATTCTGGTTCTTCAGAATTGTGTAGACTTGACTACTTCTGGTGAAAACCCCTGATTTATTCACTTTTCCCTTAAAGATGTAATCCCACACTGGTTACTTATTCATGTTTGATTAATTCAGTTCACTTGAGATTCTGTGCATGTGTATGTATCTATGTACACCCACACAGATATATACAAATGACTTCAATACAACCATTACCTTGGTTTTTGGTGAAAGTAATTCTGTTATCCAAAAGAAATTAAGATGTTACTTAGACATGTAGTTTGTCATTCCACTAGATGAAATGTATGCATCTTTAGGTGATCTGACTTTAACTGATTGCTCTATCCTTGAGGAAATTCACTGGTGTCACACTGAACCTGTCTTCTCTTTTTGAAACTTTAATTTCTGTGCAGTGCAGTTTGTCTAAATCCAGTCACAGGAAAAACTCTTACATTACCAGCAAGAAGTGTGAGGCACTTTGATTACCACCTGAAGTTATACATGTATGTATGAAATATATGCAAATGTAATACATACTACATACAGTCTTTTTATTTACCACCTGCCAAAAATATAAATGTGCCTGTGTGTTAATGTTGAAATGGACAATTCTGAAACAATTGATTGGTGTTATTAGTTTGTTTCATTTAATTGCTGCTGATCTAGTTTACAAAAATGCAGCTAGATTTTCTTTTCTTTGTAACAACATGCTTCCAGCAATACTGGTTTTCTTTTAGCTAAAAATATTTCAAAACAAACTTTCACATCAATAATATCACAACCATTATTAACCTCTAAGGAAGCTTGAACTTTTGTACAAGAAATGAACAGGCTCACTGGAAAAATTTTTTCTTTGTGTACCCTGTTGCACATCAACCAGAAGGATTCCTAGCAAGACTGCTGTAGGCCAGCAATACATTTCCCAAAAGAACAAAGTCAGTGCATTAAAGGCACTTTGCTTCTTGCTGTCTTTGGCCAGCATTTCAAAGATTCCAGCTGGTGTCATCCTTTTTCACCCCAGTGCTTATCCCATCAAGGGATTTGACCCTTCTGGCATGACTTGCTTTCAACAAACCCTGTTACGTTGGGTATTTTTAATAGCGTATTATTTGGTAGGTGTTTTCCAATTAAGCTTCACTTATTTCCACCAAAGCTGACCGATCTATGCTTTTTTTCTTGGGAGAAGAATGAACAGAACCTCTGGGCTCTTAAGTTCCTGTTGCTTGGAGCTGTGGAATAAAACCTACCAGTATAGAAATTGGCTGGGGTCTCATGACGAGGAAGTACTTTTGCTTTTAAACTGTAATCTAAGTTTGTGGATATGTTTATAAACAGAGATTCTTCTGTTGTTATTTTTCTATCTGTCTACTGGGATACAAAGCTGGGAGGATCAATGTAATTTTTTTCTCTTTGACTATCCTATTGTGAGTGGGATATTTTTCTTGATTTTGGTAGAAGAAAAGAGCAGTGAAAAAACTAGAAATTGATTTGGTTTAAAATAATGCTGGGATTTTTTTCAAATAGAGCTTCACAGTGAGTGAACACATTCTCCTCATTAACATGACCTGGAGCCCAAGTAAAGATTTTATGCTATAATACAGGCAGCAGAACACTGTGTATTTTATAACTTCATGGTCATTAAAGATAGGATTTTACTGCAGAATATTGGTAGTTTGTATTTTGGAGGGGTTGGGGATGTTTTTTTCTGGGAGGGGGGGAATAGGGTTTGGGTTTTTGTTGGGTTGTTTTGGAATTTTTTTAATTAATACTGGTGTCTATTATGTTATAACGTAATTTAGAACACTCTTCAGTTACTTTCAAGGTGCCAAACTGGGAGCCTATACTTCTTTCATGATTTTGTACTTCTGATTGAGAAATTTGAGTGTGTTGTTTCATTAGTGGAAAGCAATTGTAGTGTCATGTAATTTGCATATCATTGTTTTAGGGTGCAATTTTTAGCGCATACCTTTTAGTTTCAACTTGGGATCACTAATTTTCATGGGCCTTTAGGCTCTATAGATCTAGCAAAATAATTCATGATTTCATGCTTCATAATTAGTTTGCAATAATTTCAGTGTAATTTGGTAATAAGATTGAGTTGGGCTTTTTTCTGTAGTAGCATGATAGTTAAACGAAACATTTTTTCATAATTTTGTCTATATACAGTGCGCAAAGCAACTCTATTGTTCTCAGATGTACTGTTTCAATAGATACGAGATGAAACAAAAGTTGTCCCATGTTCATTCTCAAAAGACAAATCACTGTATTTTTCTATGCCAATGATAGTTTCCTCTGTGCAAAGCTTCATACACTAAAGGAGAAAGTGTGAAAGAACAAGGTCTAAAATACTCCCTGGGACTTCCAGATGTCACAGGAGTATCCCCTGTAGAATGAAAAAGCTTTTGCCTTGGCTGTCATTGCTGTAAATTCAGTGGAGGCTTGTGCTTGTACTTGATACCAGTTCAGGAAGGCCTCTGAATAATCACTGAATACAGCTTCTCCATAATGAGAAACCATTTCTGCCTCAGAGTAATTCATTTACCAGTGTAATACGCAATCTGTTCATTCTAGGGAGATAGGCATGTATTTCTGATGACATCCATGGAATTAGTGCTCTGGAAATATAAGTCTATTCTAAAGGCCATTCACTCTATGTTTGATGAAAATTAATGAAGAATTGTTCTGTATATAGTTGTTTTCGCAGACTTCATTGAGAGGAAGAAAAAGGGCTGTCTTATCCCAGACTGTGTTTAGCCACAACAGAGGAAAGCACAGTTGGAAGGGTGACGCTTATTGACAAATAGAAGTCACAGGACTGAACATAATTAAAAAATAGTTTGGTTTTTGGTTTGTTTGGTTTTGTTTGGTTTTATTTTTTTTTAATGATCTTCTCACTTCTGATTTTTTTTAAAAAAAGAAAACCTGAGTTTGAATTGGGTGTGCCTTCTTCTGTAAAGGTGCAATAATGGTGCTGCTAAAGCCAGTAAGGAGAAAGACTTCATGAAAATCTGAGATAGACAAGTATTATTGCCAGGTACTTACTCTTTCAAGTTTGCAGATACTTATATACTATTTGCATTTGACTGACAAGTAAGAGTAGATATTGTTGCTCACCTTTATTCCTTCCTGATACGAAAGAAGGGAACCTTTGTAGTTACATATGATCCCTGTCCAGTATTTATCCTACTTTACATTTGGTGTGAGAGACATATAATTAACAACTATGTTTTACCCTGAAGTGGGTCAGCTAGCACCAAATGGCAAATTTGATATGAAGTGGTCTTGATTCCTGTCTTAATGTGCTTATCTTGCCTTTGACAGTAAGAAAAGAGGTTACCAGGCTCAGCTTAAGCCCCTAAAAGAAATAGAGATAGACCTGGGCTTTTCTATACTTAGCCCTTATCAAACTACAAAGCAAGAGTATTCTCTCCACATTCCTGTTTTGAAAAGGAATTTCAAACTTTTCCCTCCATTTATGTGAACAATAAAGTGTGGAACAAGAAGCAAGAGGGGGTTCAACAGCTTGTTCTACCTGTTCTTTTAAGATAGAGGATATGCAGGACTAACTCAGATGGATATATGAGATTTGACTATACATACATATGTATGTATATACACACATAGTACTTCAGTAATGAAGAAAGCCACTGATAACTTTGATTTAAAAGCATATGATGATAGCATTTGACATTAAAGTAACTATTGAAAAAAAAAACATTTCTGTTTATTTATAAACTTATCTTAATGCTTAATAATTAATAGGGTCTTTTAGTCACTTTAATGGTCCCACTATAGTTAAAATATAAACAGCTGAACTTGACATGAACTCACAAGAAATAAAACCAAGATCATGATAATCTTGCTTTATATAATTCTCTGCCATACACAGTGGCTTGTATATTACCTCAAGCTAATGCTCACTTACTTGGTTAGCAGCCTGATATTTCAGATAGATATTTAAACATAGAAACCAAAGAATCAGTCATCCTTGTAATACTCTTTCTTTGGTGTTTAAGAGCTAGCAGAGAAAGGATTATCACTATCATAGGCAGAGCACCAGTTCTGCTATGTTAAGGTTGTGAACTCTTCTTTTTAAAGGTTGACTGTCTTCTTGTGCTTTAAAATACATATGCTTATAGAGATTGCCTTCCAATTGAATGTGTCTCACAGCTGTATTGAAGCAAGTTATTCAGTTTTGAGGATCATTAGAAACAAGGGTTTTCTTTTTCCTTTTCTTTTTTTTTCAGCCCACTTGAAAAAGGTACTGAGGTAGCTGTTTCTGTTATAGAAAGAACATCATCTCATTTTTCTTAATGAAAGTCTCCAGCACTTCACCTCTATTTGGTCTTCTTTTGTCTGAAAAATTGTGCTGTTTGTAAAGCTGGCATCAGATGAATGTTTTGGGTTTTTTTGTTTTATTTTCCCTTTTTTTTTTTTTTTTTTTTTTTTTTTTTTTTCTTTTTTTTTTTTTTATTTTTTGCTTTTTTAAAAAGTAAGATACCAGTTTTGCTGTAGAAAAGATACCAGAGGTCCCATGCTGATCCAAACTAGTTTGAAAACTGTACATATTTTCCTTGGAGATAAAAGCTTCTGCCTAAGCAAAGTTAACAAGGAGTTTTTCTGGTGGGAATCTAGCATTGCCACTTCAGCTTTAGAGTGGGAGATTGTCATAGGTTTTATTCATATAAAAGCATTGTTTGTAAAGAAAAGTTACATGTGTACCGCAGACATTGAAAAAGGGGCTGTAAGGCTCAAATTCTGCTGGAAAGATCAGGACAGTTCATCTCTTCCTAGCACCTGGTGTTTAAAAGTCTGCTGCATTTCAGAATTTTAGAAATTCCAGTGAAACAGTGACTAAACATAGCCAACTCTCAGTGAGATAGCAGTCAAAAAGTACAGGAAGAATCCTCCCAATCCTGTGACAGTTGCCCCCAGAAAACAGATGTGCACTTCCCTTCTAAGGAGAACAACTTTCCTTTTCATGTCTGTGAGGTTTCTTTTGCTTTTTTCTGCAACAACCTATCCTTCTACGGTAACAGATTCCTTATTTCATTTTCCTTGCTTTCTCTACCAGTACATTATTCTGTGTATGGTCACTAGATAAATGTGCCGAGTCCCTTACTGTTTTTAGGAAATAGAACTTGAAGCCTCAAATCTCATTATTTATTGAACTGGCAGTGTTGGAGGCGATGCATTGGAAATATGTTTTCAGGTGTCTTTGGTTTTCCTGGTGATTATCACATTGAACAACAAACATGACATTTTCCTGGGTATTCTACATTTTCCAAGCAACAGGTTTGTTTTTCCAGGTATCAAAATTATTCATGTACCTTTGAGTAATATTTTTGTCTTTGTGACAGATAGATGTCATTTACCTTTGTGTCCTCTGCACCCAATTCAGCCAGACTAGACAATATACCCCACAGCCCAGAATGTCTTCACTTAGGTTCCATGTTGCCTAAAAAGGACCAGACACATCTCGTGTATACCTAATGATGCCAGTTTGTTTACAGAGAGAATAATTTTGATTGAAAGGGGAAAAGTTTGATAAAGGAACAATAAATATTACAATCTAGAAGTGTGGCATTACTTCATGAATAAAAGTGGAAGGAGCTAAATCCTCTGAAGCAGTTATCCCCTGCTCCAAATGAACTTCAAGGAGAAGAGTTAAAATAAATATATTTCTTCTCTCAAAAAGGAATTTAGGCTATTGGTATTTGTGAAACTATCCATAAACTTCAAAACCAGTAAATCAAGCCTAAAGAACTCAGTGGCTAATAGTAATAGAAGCATTACAGACAAAAATCATATATGTGTCTGTATACACAGGTGTTGGAAATGTGTAGGAACACTTGGAACAAAGTATGCTACACAGATGGTTCACTACATTGCAGTCTGAATAGGTTGCCACTGAACTTTCAGTGTGCTTGCTTTATATTCAGTGCCCTACCAATGTTTGTAGAATCTTTTAACAAACTTATGTGTCAACAATGATACTGGAAAGCAGATGTCATGAACTTGTTTGCCATCCTATCAGTCTGTCTATACTTGGAAATTTATTAGGAAATATTGGTGATGGAAAAATACTCAAAGACTTGAAAATAGAAGTTCTGATTGCCATAGCATAGTACACAAGGCATCTCAGAGGCTGCTCAGTTTACTGTTGTTAAAGAAGGCAAAAGCAAATAACATGCAGATACAATTTTTCATCATTTGTACAAGCACTACAGTCAGATTGATTTCTTCTAGAAAAGGCAAGAAAGAATGTTTCTTGCAGCTATTCTACCTTCATCTATAAATGAATTATAATCTTTGATCTTGCAGAGGAAATCAGATGGTAAAATATTCCTTCAAAGTGTTTTTGGGAACACAAAATTTTGCTCAAAGGTTATTAATACTTCTACTTAAGTGTTTCATAGATGACTTTAAAAATATCCTCAGGATATCTAATGCTGATACAGGAATAATAAGGAAGAGGTGATACTCTGGCATTTGGATTGCAAGTTGGTAAGAGAGGTTAAGTACATTTAAGGTACTAAAAAGTTCTTTGGTTCACTTTTTCAGGGCAATGCAGGTCAAAATGGAGTGTTTGTAGCTGAATTAAGTCTTGTCACAATAAGAAAATATTTTTTTTTTCTGGAAGATTTGATAAAAACTTAATGGTGAATTTGTTCCTTCTTGTAATCACAGTGAAACATAGTGGTAATTTTTAGCTTTCTAAAAAGGTTTTTCCAGGTACAGCAATGGAAAAATGTATGCTGAATAGAAATTCTACAAAACTGTTGTTACTTTTTTAGACAAATATTCACAATAATAATGGAACTTGCCAAAGAGCAACTTGAGAGGTGATTTTACATTTTTGTGCAGCTAATTACATACAGAAAAGAAGTGGTTGTGACAGGGTTTTCCACATGGCTGACAAACAAAAAAATTCAGTTGCTGAAATTTAACATAGACAAATTCAATAATGAAAAAGTAATATGCTGCAGGTACGATGAATAAAGACAGGATTTCCAGAGGTGGTGACCTTATTGCTATTTGGGCCTTTAAATTAAGGTTAGTTATCATTATGAAATGCCTCTTGTGCCCTAGATTTTAGAGGCTTTCTGCAGTCCTACTTTGCAGATGTTCACATTGGTCTCTGCTAAGCATGGGGTTTCTTAGTTAATGCATATTGCTATTGTAATGCTCTTCCTTTAAGAGCCTTGGAGAGAGGAGGATTGCTTCTCTGGGCCTCTGGAAACTCCTGCTTGTCTTGAGGCAATTATGGTATTCCAGCTTTGTGCATAGTGGGTTTTACTTTGCTCTTACAGGGTCTTGGATGCTTATTTTTCCTATTTGTGCCTAATTAGCAAAGTGTGTTGGGCACAGGGAGATGTCAGTTTTTAAATGACAGGTTTAGCACATTTTGATTTCACTGAAACATTAGTAGTTTCCTTAAGCTGGTGAAAAAAACAATTTGGTGGGCTGAGAAACTGAAGCGATACAGAAAATCTTCAGTACTTGGCAGAAAGCTACTGAAAAGAGCTACAATAATACTTTGAAAGTGTAGGAATGGTCTGAAGAAGTGTAAAATCCTCTGATGGGCCCATTTGTTAACAAAGCTCCTAGTAACAACTAATAAATTGAAAGAATGAAGAGCAAAACAAAGCTCCTGTTCTCACCTCCCAGTTTAGATTTAGTCTTATGCATTTACTGAGATTTCCACAAAATAAACATTATAGTATATCATTATACTTTTCTGAATTTTCTATCAAAACAGCAGAAATCTTATTTCTTGTGGACTTATCACATATAAATTGGAGCATTTGAACAGAGATTGAATCAGGCATAGCATGCTCATAAGGAACCTTGTCTATGTTGATTTAATAGTGTATTCCCAAGTTAGACAAGTAGCACTATCCAGGTTTCAGAATCTAATTTCACATGGCTTTTCAAATAACACTGGAAAAATTTACTCTGTTATTAGCTGGAAGTTACAAATGGCTCTGTTCCTCCTGCCTCCCTACTCCAGATAAATTAATGAATTAATTCCAGAGAAAATACATACACTGATCATAATTATTAGTTCATTGACAGCTTGATCATGGTCAGTATCAAAATTATTCTGCAATATTAGAAAGGAAACCTTATTTTAGGAACTAATGACTTCAGTCATACTTTTTTTCTTTTTTTCCTATGGAATTGAGATTTGGAACATTCATTAACTGTGAGTCACGGCATAATGGCAACATAGCAGACTCTGTGGAATCCCTAAAAAGTTTTTGAACGGAGTCGCTAAAATAACTAATGTACAACTGCAAATTTGAGGGGAGATGAATACAGTGTCAGCTACTATTGAATCTATTACCATAAATTAGATACCATTTCTTTTCACTTGTCTTTTAAAAATATTTAAGTAAAAATAGCATTCTATACCTCATAATATTTACCAAAGCTTGCCATTTTTCTCTGTATAATTTACATGAGTAAATGGAATTTCCTTTTCCCTAGATTTATAAAATATATGAGGAAAAGAAATTACTTGGTAAATGCTATGTTTGAGCAAGAAAATAAAGCTGAAATTTTAAGTTCATATATCCTATAAAAAGAGGGAATATATATCTTATGCACATGTCAAAAAAAAACCCCAAACAAATGCAACAGAAGATTCAGTGCTGCTTCTTTAATTCAAAGTAAAGATAATGAAATGACAGCAAAAAAACTGCAGTAGGGAGAGAGGAAAATTTTCATATTTACTGATGACTTATGATCTGTAAAATATAACTGGAGAGGACAGGGGAATATTAAAAATCAAAGAAAGCTCTTAAGGAGGACTAAACAATGCTTGTCAGTAAAAAGAACATAATGGTTATCTGACCAAAGATGGTAAGTTATGAAGCTAGTAATAAATTATCCGGGGGGGGGGGCACATTCCCTTGATGTGCATAATGTTTTTGTTAACTTGGATGGAAAACGATGACACAATATTTGTAATCAAGGTAAAAGAAGAAAGGGGAAATGGGGGAAGATATTGTAAAATATTTTTCTCTAGAGTGAGATGTGTTTGAAAAAGGTGGTGTCCCTACAAGTGCCATAGTTAAAGTTTTATCTGCAGGGATTAAGGTATTCAGGGCCTGTTCTAATGCCTACTCAGTCAACAGAAGGATGCTTATCTACTCCACAGCACTCTGGAGATTCCCAAACATTTGGCTTCACTTATGTTGTCCTGCTTAGGTCAGGTTGACCTCATTTTGCTTGAAACACAGTCAAGCTTATGGAGGATGGAGAATGATGGCTACTGGGAATAATCTAGTGAACACTCATCTGGGAAATTAACGCCTTTGAGGTAGCTATGAAAGCCAGCCTTTGACAGAACTGAGAAATGTAATTTCTTTTTCTAGCACACACCGAGCAAGTGCCAAAATGAGTGATTCACTCTCTTAAATTTTAAATTAACAGAATCTATCTGTTTTGGAAAGCAGCTTATCAAGCAGGCAGTTTTGTAACAGGATTCTACAGTGTCCTCCAAGCTTTTGTGATCCTGGTAAATGCTGATGGTAAAAATACAGTATGATATAATTTATATACTAGAGCCGGCTGTCTCATCCAGAATGCAAGTATGAATAAAATCCCAATTTTTAAAACATATTCTTTGCATAAAAGTTAGTATTTTCTATGTTGGATCCCCTTCTTGCCCTGTCTTAGAAATTTATAACCAGAAATCAGAAAAAATATGGCTACATTTTTCTAGTTCAACTCATTACAGCATAAAGAGATTGATATGACTGAAGACATCAATAAGAATGGAATAGATGAGTCTGATTGCGATTCCACCCAGGTTTAGTGCAAGCCATCCTATTTAACTACATAAAACCCATTAAAGTGTATTAATAACAAACCAAGGAAAAGCTCCTGTTTCACATTATGACTGTAAGCCTCTATCAGTTTAAACATCATCTGATCAATGAAGCTGCCTTCGTCTATTAGAGAAAATGCTAATAGAGCATGTAGGAGTGGGAATAGGAAAGACACTGGAGGTGGAAAGGACAGGGTGGAGAGAGCAGAAGTACACTCCTTTAAATATTCACATCTCTTGCTGCTGTAGAAGTGCTTTAGAAACCAGTGTAAGAGGCAATCATATGGAATTCCTTCCCAGGGTCCCACATAGTGCCAAGTGATGCACAGCAAGAGCAAGTGTGTTTACTGCACACTTTGGTCGATCGTATTTTAAGCAGTGGTGTTCATTATTAGAAATGTGATTAAAGTGAAAACCCTGGCAGTAAAACAGTACCAGTCTTTGTGTGCAAGGGGTAGTTGTCTGTCTGTTCCTGTAGATGCAAGTGAATTTTCAGGCTTGTTGTCAATATCACTTCTCACAGTTATTCACAGGGACAGGAAAGGATTCAGCTAAAACTGGAATGGGAGGATTTCTAAGCTGCTTTGTGGTATGTAAGCATACTGACAGGATGAACAGTATTTTACAAGACATTGCTGAGGAGAAGCTGTTTGTATAATAGATTTAAATGCAGCATTCTGGACAGAGAATCTAATCACATAAAAGAATTCCAGTCTATGTGAATTTCAGCATTTCATGATAACAAATAGTGAGAAGTGAACTGAATTACGTTTGAAAATAGATAAAGATATAGAAGCCATTATGGTAATCTTCATTATCTTTAATGAGATGAGAACACGGCAATCTCCTAACTTATGGCATCGCTTGCATATTTTATTTTTAATGTGTGAATGGTTTCATTTACAATTTGATGGAAATGTATTTTGTCCAAGAAGATGACCAAAACCCATTAATTTCTTAAACAGATAAACAATTCAAAAACCTTTAAAGTGGTTGTGAAGTGCAACCTAAAAGGAAACTCAAATCCTTCATTAAATGTTCACATTATGTTCATAAGAAGGAGGGGTTTTGAAATAGCCACTTCTTTTCATAAACTGCTCATGGCTGTAAATTAGATCACAGCTTATTTTGCAAAACTATTCTGATTTGGTGTCTGGCTTTAAAGAGTTAATATGTCCCCTTTATATCAGAGGATAATTCTGTTGATTAATTCTTGTGCTTTTTCTGTATACACTGCATGGGAGAAAAAAAAAAAAAAGGTTGGTCTGGGGTGCTGGGAGGTTGCTGTGGTTTTGTTTTACATATATTTGACTTTCTCAGCAGTTCCAAAGAGTTTATGTTTCTTCTGAGGCACTGTTGCACTTTTATCTGTAACAAGTGCTTATCATTAATATTTTTATAATTTCAATTTACAGCCAAGGTTTTATAGAAACAAAAGCAGAACTGATTGTACTGGGATATATACAAAAAGTTACCTGAAAGGAATTTTGCAAAACAAGAAGTTGCTCAGTTTCTTGAAGTTCTGTGTTTTATGAAGGAAGTATAATAGTTCCTTTAAATTGTTTCTTATGTTCTGTCCTAAAATTATCAATAAGGCCAGCCCTTACTCTCTTTAGTTTCTCTGTAAGCCTGCTGAGCTTCTCAGGTGTGCATTATGCTTCCTAATTTAATTCAGGTGACCAGCATGCTGAATGTACAACAAAGACATGCTTTCTATAGATGCGTAGACAGTGAATTTTTATAGTTGTAAGTAATTACATTCTGCACATTAAATTAAGTTTTTCCCACTTCTTCCTATTGTTCAGAATTGACTTTTTTTGCTCTTCTGTCATTACTTTTCAAGCTCCGTGACTTCTCTGGTTTTGAGTGTTACCAAAGCTAGATAGTCTTAGTCTAGATGCCTAAGGGTCTGCCTCTTTTACTGGCTTGTGATTTGCATGAATCTTGCAGAGATGTAACTGCATTAAATATGTCAGCCTGTCTTACAAATCTGGTGGACAGACATCAGCTTGTTAAGAAACTACTGTGGCAGAACCAGGCTAAGAGGCTCTTCCTCACTATCTTCTTTCCTTCCCTTATATGCAGGTCACAGAAGCCTTGTTTCCATAAAAAGCCAGTCTAAAGTTGAGGGACATCAGTGCAGTTGACAGAAGAATATGCTTTTCCATTGAGGTGAATGTGTACTTTAATGGCAACATTATTTAATCAATTCCTACTGAGTGATGTTCCATTGCAAGTACAAACCTTTGCCTTTTATAAATGTGCATTCCTCTTCCAGTTGCAGATAACAAAGAGCTTGTGGCTTTTTCCACTCTCCATGTATCTTTTTAATATGGTCATTATAGTAAATTTACGCTGCCTGAGGCTATGGACAGCAGTCTGACTGCACTTCTAGAAGAAGTGGCATAAGCAATGAGGAGTTAGATAAAATCAAAACAAATTTGGAAGAGATAAAGGGTTTCTGTTATTAGACATCTTTCCAGTGGAAGGCCAGGAATAGCTGTGAGCACTATTTCCAGTCAGGTCCTCATTTCTTAGCAAACTTATCTTCTGACAGCTCCAGACACAGTGATGATGTCCTGTTGACAGTGGCTTTGCATGGACATACAAGAGAAGAAATACCTCTATATTTGCTGGGAAGTTTCTATGGATAGATTGTAACCCCTCTGCCATTTGAGCAGAACATAGGAACTGTTGAATAACCTGTGGTTAAATAAAGCCCAGATATCGTTAATTTCCATTAAAGTCTTGTCTCTAATTAAAGGCTTATAAAGAAGTAAATAAAATATAACCCACAGTCTTGTGTCAGGACTGTGCTTTAAACAGTGAGGGAAAGATAAACTTCTGAGTAGTACCATTCCTGAAGTACTGAGAATCCTCACTAAGTATAGTCCCAGATGAAGTGGGTTATCTTTTAGAGCTGTCAGGGAGTTATGTTCCGTGAGATGGCTTTGAGTCATAAGGTTTTGATTTCCACCTACTGTTGATTTCACAGTATCATTTTGCAATTTACAGAAACCTTAACAAAATCTTTGTCAGTAAAACGAGAAAATCTTTATAAGATATAGAATTGTCATAAAATAAAAACTATAAAATATATATTTGTTTTTCTATTGAAAGTTGGCCTTCCATGGTAGAGTATAAAGTTTTCAGTGAAATTCATCACTCTTTTACATGTGACTGCATGATAGCAAGTCTTCTCTTCATATAAAGAATGTTGATCATCACCTGTCTTGGGCATCTATAGCTGGTTTTCTAACAGGAAAGAAGATTCTTCATATGACCCTCCCCCCTTTAACCTTCTTGGAGAGAATCAATAGTTCTCAGGTTTTAATATCAATTGCTCTTTTGGCTATTCAATATTGAATCTTTCTCTCATTCCTGTGAAGAACTGTAGTTATGGCTTTTGGAAGATCAGTTTGACAATTTTTGCACTAGCCTTCATGCATACCAGAGAAATTACACTTGAGCAGAACACCGGTGGGTGTTTTGGAAAGGAGGAAAAGGAAGAAAGGTCTTTTGGAAAGGAGTTCAGGAATTTTTTTTTCTTGGGGTTTTTTTCTGTATGTCTACTACTAGGTTTACTTGCTTGGTATTAGTAAAACTTGAACTCCCCTAGCCTCTGCAAAGAGTTCTTTCTGTTTTGAGATCTTTCCTGTTCCAAACACAAGGAATTGTACAAGACTGTCAGCCTGTCTGTGCTAGTAACGTGCTACATATGTAGAAGATCAGAAAAACTTCCCAATTCATTTTGTAGTTGTAACTGAACCCTCCATCAAATGGGCACATTTTGACTGTGTGTTCCTCATAATCCAGGTCTTCATTATCCAGTCTGTGAAGATGTTATAAAAGAGGAAATAAATAAAAAGTTTAGAAAAAGTGCTTTTCACCTTGGGAATTTATTCTTCAAATGTTTTCCCTGTGATAGAGTTTACATTCTGATTGGTTTTCATCATATTGTGTGAAGAAAGCTTAGAAAATATGGCTTGTGTTTTCTGTCAATGTCATTTGCACACAGTTTTAAGCTTTCTAAAGTGTTGAGAAATAGGTGACTTCCCCAGAATTCAGCAGTTAGTTTTCATGTTTAGTGGACCTGAAGGTTAGAGAATATTTCAAAGCTTCTTTTGTTTTCTTTTTTTAAGCCATTATTCAACCTTGAAATGAAAACCGAGTCACTAAACTATGCTAAATAGCTCATTCGACAAGTTTGCTGGCTGAGATAAATGACCATTTGAGATATTTGTGAAGATCACTTACCTTTTTGTTATATACAACAGCCATGCTTCCTAATCCATTTAATAGAAACAAGAGAAAATCAGGCCTAAGATTTTCACCTTATGAAATGGTTTAGTTATTTATTTTTAAATAAATTTAGTTTTAGCTTCAGACCTGAGTTTTACATTTTATAATGAATATTAAGATACAGTAATTTCCTAAGAATTTGACCTGTCAAAACAACACACATACTCAGAGAAATCTGGATTCCTATGAACATTTCAGCTGTACTACGTTTATGTGACCTCTAGCTCTGTACATGAAGAAAGGGAAGAGAGGCTCTTCGGAGCTTCCTGTGCCTGTTGGAGGACAATGAGGTCAGTTAGGGGCTAATAGTTGAGCCATACTGATGAAGGCAGCATGGTCAAAGTCTCTACACTTCTAAATGTTAAAATAAGCTTCCCTATACAGAGAGACAGTGGGTTTCTTCTAAATGGGGCATAAGTCGTCAATTTATGTATTAAGTTCACACACATACTTTCCACTCTTTTCCCCCCTCCAGTCCCCCCAAGCTCTAAAGGAATAGAAGAGAAGCTGGAACTGAATGGAAACCAACTGTAATCTTGTCTAGAATTTCTTTTTACTTTTCAGTATTATAGCTGAAAATTCCGTGAGGCACAAGAAACAGCGGAACTTTCAGTTCCTTTCTCCCCGCGCAAAGCAGCACCCTGCCGGCGGGCGGGCCAGCAGAGGCGGGCAGCCGCTCAGGGCCTCGCCTGTAGCCTGAAAGCAGCAGGGGGAGCTCCCTCCCCGCCTGTGCCCTCCCACCCGCCATGCTGGCGGAGGGGACGTGCCGTGAGCTCCCGGGTTGGGAGTAGAACCGGAACTGTGCAAACCCGAGTCGGTGGCACCCACCCTGAGGAGGGGATTCCTCGTTTGCACAGGAGCCCGTTAGCAAAGTTTAACCCTACCTCTGCTTTTCAAAACCTCCCGACGAGGATTACATTAAAGACACCTTCAAACATACAACGCAGAGCTAGGTGATCAGGAGAGGAAACGCCTAAAGCCCTTCAAAATTCGGGCTTTATTCCACGGTGTTCTGATCTCCATGTTGCTCATATAAAACCACAGCTTGTCTTATTCAGAGACATAACTAAATGCATCACTTAGATAAACTTTAACATTTAGATACAATCCCTTTAGAAAGTAAGTTTGAAAAATGGCTTTCATGCATTACAATGTTCCTATTTATTTATTTATTTATTTATTTAAATTCTCTCCTTGGCTGCAGAAAATCACTTCTTAATTCCTCCTGTGTGCACAAATTTAATTTCAGTCACGTAGAAAGCATTAGGAAACCTTTCTTCACTTTTCATGTTCTATTCAAAGGTAATAGTCATCAGCAAGACCATATCTGAATTTCATTTTATTTACAAGGTTGAACATAGAAGGAGTAAAACATTCTATGATTCTATAATAATGTCCATTTGAAGAATGAAGGTTTTCTAGGGTACTTTTCAATATGCATTTTATTCTTTTATATACAAATGCACAGAAAGTGACTTGCCATTTTCAGAAGTCTCTTGGAAAATGGTTTGCAGGCAGTTAGTCCTAAAGAAAGTTTGCATCTGACATGTATGTATTTAAATTCTAGTATTTCTACAGCTGGGCAAGAATACAAAATTTTTTCACTGAAATCTATATGCTTCTTCCCTGCTGGGTTTGGTAGGCATTTGTTAAATGCTAAAGCCTGCTCCTTCCCTCCTTCCCATCTCAATAGCAGTGTTAACATGGGAAAGAGAGAGGACAAAAAAAGAAAAAAAAAAAAAGTTAAAAAAAAAAAAAAAAAAAAAAAAATCAAAAAAAAAAAAAAAAAAAAACCAAAAAAAAAAAATAAAAAAAAAAACATTGGTTAAACATAAACTTTTTTTTTAATTTAAAAAAAAA
>JBAFWW010057049.1:3449-17907 GCA_036873685.1 Agapornis canus
GAAGGGGTCCCTGCCATGGCAGGGGTTGGAGCTGGAGGAGCTTTAAGGTCCCTTCCAACCCAAACCATTTTATGAAAATGGAAATCCCTCATGAGACCACCTCTCAGATTAGAAACATGAGCAGTTATTGATTCAATTAAAGTTGTTTTCTGATACAGCAGAAGTTGTCTTTAATTCCCAAGGCCAATAGCAATAACCCTTCCCTCCTATGGGAAGTTACCCTTAAATCATTTGTTAAAGTAATTGTGTGATACCATTGGACTGATATCCGACATCCAAAATGAACCATATACTAGAAAAATATTATCCAAATGCTTAAGCATCAATAATGTTACATTTTCCACACAAGTTATCCTACTGACTTTCAATAGAACTACCCATGTGTATAAACTCAGTGTACAAACATGCAGTACTCTGATGTGATGTTGGATGGCAACCCTGAAGTACTGATAAAGGGCCTCTCTTTTGGTCATTAGCTGCTACATGAGCAATGCAGTCAGAGATGATCCAAGCACAGCATCCTCCCATCTCCCCTACACTGACAGCCATTTCCAGGCCTGTCTTCCCAACATTCACTTTCACAGGTTATTCACTGATTCATTTCATTCATCAGCTACTGAGGAAGCAATGACAAGGACTCTCCTATGCTTCAGTCTGACCAGTTGCAACCCCTCTTAAAGCATCAATTAATCTCATTCTAACAGGGACAAATGTTGAAGGTCCTGAAGTGCTCAAAAGGAGCCTGAACATAAGAACTGGTTTGGGTTAGGTAAAATACTGTGCTTTTATTCCCATTTTCTGTAGGAAAAAAAGCCCAATCTCTTGTAAATTAGTTTCTCCACAATGAATACATTCATACACATGCACCCTGGGACAAAACACCCAACAACTTTTCATAGGTTTTGAAATCTCTCTACCTTTCTCCACAAGGAAAAGGTTTTCGGTAAATTGAAAACATTTAATGTTAAGTTTAACACACTTCTGGTAGTGGAGAACTATTCTTTTCCAAGTTTTCCCAACTGGCTTCAAGTCACCCATCTGGTCCAATTTTATTTGTTTCCTTAGCTTTTGTGACTCACTTTTATCACTCTCTTATTTTCCTCTTAAAAATCATGCATAATCCTACCTGGTTTTCAATTAGAAGATAGGGCATCTTCCTTGTAGATCTAAACCTCCACAGAAGGTGTCTGAAATGTGAAGTCTCCCAGTAGAATCCCACTTCCTCTCCAGTCTCACTCCTTCACCCACCACACCACTGAAGACATAAGCCAAGTATCCATGATAAAACTATTAAAGTATCTTCTGGGTGTGGAGCTTGTTCCTCAGCTTCACTGGTTTCAGCTACGTTTAAATAACACCTCCTGGATTATGTCCAAGAGTATTCCTCCTCTCTGCTCTTACCACTCCATTCATTGACTCCTCATCTGTTCTCCTCCTAACCCTCTCCCAGATCCTCCATTTCAATTCTTGTTTCACTTCCCTCTCCTACTTCTGATCTGCAGCAGCAAAGCAAATTTGGTGCAATGCAATATTTGTAACCTTACAAAGCATTTAACATCATCAGATCTGGTCTCTAACGTTGCCCCTTTGGCACCACAGTAAGTCACAGGAGAGTTCCACAGAGAATCATGGTAGACAGGAAAGACTTCCAAGAGCTCTGCCAGTGCAGGGAAGGAACAGCAATTCCTAGACACAAGTAATATTTTCTTGGGCTTAAGCCACGACAACCAGAGATGAGACAGAATTATAACTGAGTGATCTGCCTCGTTATTGCTCCTGCTACTTGTACACACAGCTTTTTGGATACTCTCCTGCATCTTGTGTGAACACACACAGCTCCTCACCTTGAGCAATGAGGAGATGCTCCTGCCTGGAGCACCTCCAGCAGCAACACCAGGAAGAAACCTATGCAGAAGCATATACACAGCCCTGAGAACAACTGCCCCATGGCCTTCAGCAGAAACCCCAGAACAGCCCAGTTACCAACCCTAAGACACTATTTGAAGGGATACAGTGCTATGAAGATTTAGTAGCCTTGAAACCATTAGTGCTTTGGGATAACTAGTGTACAAGCACTAATTTCATCTTAACATTGCTTAGTGACTTGGATAGCAGAAGAACATGGAACAGAAAGCAGAATTTGGAAGATACTCACTAGACACAACACAGAACCCGAGCACATCAGCCCCACCACCAGTCATACAGAACCTTTTAACCACATTGTTATAACCTAAGCATGGAAAAAAAGCGCAAACCTCAATAAGATTTGAAATCCACATAGCATTAGAAACACAAACTAAAGGAGTCCACACATACAATCACCTCCTATTCTGAAAGCCACTGCACAAAATCAGCTATAAAGAAAGATTTAACAACACGAGTTCAACATAAAATTGCTGTAACCCAGACTCAGTCCAAAACACTATCATATTTCAAGTGACAGCTGTGCATTAAGTACTCACTTTATATGCGCATGGGCACCTGGTTTCCCCCTCCCCATTTTGACTGCATTTCAAATCCTATTCAAGACCCATTACTTTCATCTTGCCTTTCTAACACCAACCTTGACTTAGCACCCACAAGGTCTTGTTTTACTTTACTCCTTGTATCAACTTCAGGAGTCAGGTATTAAAGCAAATGTGGTTCACGTACACTTATTTTCACAACTCACTGTAGTTCAGTTCCTGTCTGATCTGCTGCTTGCTATAATATGACCAGTGTTCCCACTCCCCCTGGGAATACTGTAGTTCAGGATCTACTTCAATAGAACAAAAGAAAAAACTGTAATGCAAATCCCATTTATCTTCAAAAGGCCATACAAAGAAATGTATTAAACTCCAAAATCTGTTTCCTAGCAAGGCAAACTCCTGTGTTTCTGATTTTGAAACAGCTTAAAGGTTCCATTTGCCTTTAAGAGAAGAAAAAGCTGACTCACTTGTAAAATGAAGCCAATTTAAGAATTCCCTCTTGTCTTTTGCTGAAAGGAGAACAAGGCACAGAAGTAGCTGTTGAAAGAATTGAACCAGCATGAGAGGAGCAGAACTGCTGTCACACAAAGGAACTCTCACCCTTCTACGAAGGCTGAAGAATCAGGGCTTGTAGCATACAACACAACTAAACTTTCAGTTCATTTAAAGCCTCATTCTGGGAATTTAACATCTATGTATGCTGCACATCACCTTCTAAATGTGCCTCATCTAACGAAAACCATGTGCTGGTTTAGTAATTTCACAGAGGTAACATATCTTCATAAATGAGGGAATGAAATCCCAAGTACTAAAGCTAGACTTAGTGCTAAAGGGTGTTTGGAACTAAATGATCTTAAGTTCTTTTCAACCCAAACCATTCTATGATTTCTTATAATGATTAAATATTGACATGAATTCTAGGCAGAAGGTGGAACAGGAATGCATTCAGTGTTATATCCTGCTCCTTCTTTTGACTCCATCCTTCAAGTAGGTTTCATGGGAGCTTTTTGTTCTTTGTATTTCCATCCACAGCCCAAGAAATACAAGTAATAAACTCAATCTAATTCAGAATATTCCCACTGGAGAAGCACATGCCATATACTTTTTGTTCCCCCCATTTCTCTTCTAAAATTGAATCTTTAAACAGTGCTATCAAATACATGGGGAAAACAAAAGGAGTATTATTCACTTCTGGAAATGGATTGATTTTTCCTGACAACCACAGATATTGAATATGTCCTAAACAATCTATGCACACTAAGGTATATAACAACAGTGCTATCCCCTCCTTTGAGGAGATACCCTCACTACTGGATGAGGTCCCACAGTTTACAAAGTCAACCCAAAAGAAGAAATCCACATAAAGCTGAAATTATCCCATCATCTTGACAATGAAGATGTCCTGTCCTGTCTGAGCAGGTGTGTTTATAACTGATTAAACAGAATTTAATACAAATGACACAAGGCTTCCCCTCGCCTCCATAGGGTTGGGGGGTTAAATTACTTTTAGTTTCCCAGACCACAGCAAAAGGTCACACACACTGCATAGACGAACACTTAGCTTCACCTTTTAGCCTGAAGGCTCCCTGGAAACTCCGATGTAACACTAATTCCAGCAGCTTCTGCCTCTCAATTTCAACAGCGTTTAAGAAGCTCTCAGATCTAGGAGTTTATTCACTTCCAACTTCTCAAACGCAGGGTGCATCACTACACCGGCTTCCAGCAGAGGCTGTACTGAGCACAGCCCTGCACACCATTCCATACCCACTGTCACTGAAGATTACTTAATCCTTTTTCCCAACCTCAGGAGTGACTTACTCCTTCTATGACAAAACACTCTGATTTGCTTTAAAACAGAGTCACTGGAGTAACAATTACAAGGAAGCTACTGGTACAACACCAAAACACAAACTATTGTATCAAAGAGTGAAAGACAGACAGACATAAAAATATAGATTCACCAGAAGTTCCTATTACTCTGAAAGCAAAGCTCAGTTTATTAATAGATTATTATCACTTATTAAAGGGTGATACCAAAAGGAATAAGAAAAGCCATCATCCAAGGCTACTTTCTTGCACAGAAAGTTAATGCACATACATCTTGCATGTTTTCCTCCATTAAATTTGGTGTATATATTGCTCTTTAACATAACCTGGTTTTCAAGCCACATCTAGGTTCACATCACTAAAATCACTGCTGCAGAGGTCTCAAGAGGCCATATTGTCAGTGCATCGCCCCTAAGGTAGGGATCAACAGCATTTCTTTTGTGACATGTCTGATTTGTTCTTAAAGACAAAGTCTCTCTCCCTAATGTACTCCAATGGTTTGTTGTTCTCGGCATTAGAAGTCTTCCTCTCAAATAAATAACCCAAGTCTTCAGTCCTATTAAGTCAACTATTTCTTGGTTTAGCCCCCATAAGCCTTTTTCTTCATTCTTGTAGTAGCCTAATGCATTTGAGTAACTTAAGACTACAAGGAGATGAAATATTAACATCTTCATGTTTTCAGTTCTGCATCACATTCTTAGGTATCTTCTGCTACTAAATGTATCCAAGAGAGGAAAACCCCTTCTCCATGTGCAATGCCCAAAACTGAAATCCCAACAGTACTGAACTCAACAGAACAGGTACTCCCAGTATTCACCCCGTTGCCACAGCACAGTTCTGCACCAGCAGAACAAGGTTAATCACAAACTGAACACCAATGAACCAATAACCTGCACATCCCAGTTTCACTCTTGTAGGACTTGAGAAGTTTGTTCTGAGCAGGTATTAGAACACCACAATTCAAAGTGCACTAAACACAATAGGAAGAGAGGCTGCCAAGTTGAGAGGCACCAGAAAACCAGAGGAACCAGAAAACAGCCAGCTTTGTGATCTATACAAACTCTAGTGAAAATTAAAAGAATTAATAAACCAACTGGAATATGGAAGCATCTATTTCAGTGCTTAAGCCTCAAATAGAAAATGAGGCCTGATAAGAACTTGGAATTCCTTTTATAGCCATTAATTAACAGCATTCCCATAATGGTGCCAGAACAGAAACTGCCATTTGTACATTTGTGAAGAGCTTCACTGCAAGCAAGAGCCCCTTCCATGTCTGCAGCACGTAAAGGTCTCCTGAGTGAAGGCTGGTGACAAAAAACAAGTTCAAAACATCACAAAATTAAAGTCTTCAATGCAATTAAAACTGGAATTTAAGAGATTAAAACTTGTGGATCGGGATTTGCATTTTTATGTACTTACTCTCAACCAGCTTTTTTTTCCCTACTCATAAAACTGAGTGCATTTATTTAGCAAATGCAAGTGGAGTTCTGAATCGGGCATCATGAAAGGCTGATGAATACACTGACAAAGGGGAATTAATTGCAACAGCCATGCCAAGGCTCATCCCAAGCAGAAAGATGGCACCTTAAATGAAGAACTTTGATCCCACATCACGGTTTCTCCTTCTCCTCGTGAGCGATACTTCTAATCTCTACAGAAAAACACATCAGGATAACCCGAGCAAAGTACTGTCCATATTTTATAGAGGAATAAACAGCAGCACAGCAGTTAAATTACTTCAGTCATCAAAAGGAAAAGAAGCAGCCAGAGAAGAGTTAGAAATACAATTCTTGCCTCTTGACTTCCTAACACTACAGTTGTATCAGTGTTTCCCATCTCTCCCCACCACTGGATAACAAAAACAGTGGTATCAGGCACAAGAGGTCTGAGGCACTGGCAAAACTACAAGAACACCTCCATCAAGTTCTTGAACTTGCTGGCAAAACGGTGAAGAAAATGAGATAAAGACTAATAAAGAATTAAAGTATGAAGTTTAACTCTTTACATATAGTTCAAACAACTGAGCTATGAAGCCACCTGTTATATACTCCTTTGGTGTGCTACTGCCTGGAGTGTAAAATCAATTATGAAGAAGCATCTTTGCCTTTAAACAGCTTCTACTGCAGAAGAGCAGCAGTGAAGAAGCAACAGGGATGAAGGAGCAATCTCCTAAAACCTGAGGTATAAGGAAGCTTAAAAGAACCACAAGAGCATTCAGCCACTAGCAAAAGGAATTTCTGCTTGAAGAGCATTAGGAATAGCAAAGGAAAAAACCTGGTAAACAGCTTGTGGAATTAACCAAAAATAAAAAGGAACTGTGCTCTTTTTAACACCGACTTTATTCTTCTCCTTTCTGGATTAACCTTTACTTGGAAAAGGTGGGCAATAAAAATTCCAGTCTTCTAAACCAGAACACAATTTTTCCCCCCTCAAAGGAAAGATTACAACTGCCTAGTCAAGAAATGGAAATCAGGAACAGATACCTACATGAAAACAAGAAAATACCACCACACTTTATGCTTTCATGGTATCTTTCACAGGAAAGAAATTTAAAGATTGCCTAAAAATCAGATAGAATAAATCCTCTTTCCAAGATCACAGAATTTCTGGATCTCAATGCTACAGAGCATTACTAAGGACAAACTTGCCCCAGTGTTCACAACGAACATACAGCCTAGAGGAGAAAAGATGAAACGGGCATTGACTGGTATAAATCACCACCGAGATTTAAAAGTCTCACTAGTACCTTCAGTAGCAGGAATGATGAAGGCAATGATAGGAAATGCAGTATCAAATGTTTATGGACTGGAGACTTCCTGGCTATTGTACATCCCATGGATTGTATCAGTAAATACTCCTGGCAGCATTAAGAAAGGCCTGGGGAGAAGAGCCAAGTACCTGGTTAAAAAAGTGCCTTCAGACCTGTCAGACATCATCATTTAGCTCATCCTGAGCTTCTGCTGAACTAGACTTCCCTTATTCCCTGCAAGCAAATTATTTGCTATCCCAGCAGCAAGGAAACAGGAAAGAACACGGCTCCTTCTTCCCATATGAAAATAAGTAAATACAAGAATCAGCTGCTGCTTCAAACCCTTCCCAGGAACTTCAATGGGACTAAAAGAAAAATCGTCTCTGCTTTCCAAAGATATTTCCCAGCCCCAGATGGTCCCTTCCCTCTCCCCTCCCCCAACCCCAAATCAAACAAAAGCAGGAATTGCACATTTTCATGTGGGTAAACAATGAGAACCCCATGCCTGGCAGCAGGAAGCGGGAACAGTTCACAGGCACTGGAGCCCTCTGACCTCCTTCTTACTGTCCCCAACAGTGCAAATGGCTTCAGCTCTATCCCTACATCTGCAAAGGCAACAGAAATGCCTCATTTAAGGGCTCTTGACATATACACTGTTTAAATGCATCTAAATTTATTGTTCATCAACGTATCTACAACAATAGCAGCAAGAAAGATGTAATCACCTACTATGGTCTCCAGGACAACTGATGCACATGTTTGGTTATACGCATTTGCTCAGAAGAAAGGCAATTAGTTCAGGGTCTTAAAATGAGTTAAATTACAGCTCCACGGGCAGAAAAAGGGTCAAAATTAATCTTATGGATTAAGCTCTAAACTGACCTCTATTAAACTCTATAAAGTTGGAAGCCTGCAGCAAAATGAAACCAAGTTGAGTGCTTCTCAGCTCCCCTTCCCAGCGGGAGAGGAAGCACTTTGGTGCCCTGAGAAGCTAACAAAAACTACTGAAACTTTTCTACATGTCCTTTCTGCACTGAGCATGGGGAAAAAACGGGCAGAGGACCAGTGTGGAGAGTGGAAAAAGTGTCTTTAGGTCACAGGGAATGAAGAAAACCCAATACAGGAGAGCGCTATCAGTTCAACCGTGGACTGCAGCAGATCTGAAGACAATTTGGCTCTACCCATGGTCAACACTGATGCAAAGGAATCATCAGATGTTCTCTACCAAAGCTTGGTGCCATCAGCTTATGTTATTTACCTTTCCCATGCTGATTTCTACTTGACACAAGTTGTATTCAAATGTTGTAAAGCAGATTTCAGAAGCTATTTTCCAAGTCCTTCTTCATCTACAACCCGACACCACCGATGTGCTCCTCCAGATTTCAAGTACTGTTAGAGCCAGAGAGCATTTGGTTTATGTGGTTTTGCCATCCCTGAGGCTATTTCTTTCCTATACACAATTCCCTGTATCAACTCCCTCCAACAACACATCCTCTGATGTAGATTTCAGACCATCCCTTTGCAAGCTTTCCTAGTTTACACCATTCAGCACAAGACATCACAACTGTCTCACGTGTCTGCTTTATCAGAGGCAGTCAGATCAAGCCACATCTGAAGAATTTTGTGGGTTCGGTTCTTTGATGATTTTTATTTGTGAGGTTGGGTTTTTTTAAATCATTTTCTGTTCATGAAGACTTAACACTCAAAAGCTGCCCAACTGCAAGACTCACATCCCACTGTCAGGAACACTAACTGCTGAGCAAGCATCAAACTCCCACCTTCAGAAGCTTCTACAGCAGAAAGAACATGAAGTTGCAAAGGAACAGGTTAGGGAAATATTTGCCTAAAGCACAAAACCTGAAGGTTTTTCAACAGTTCAGTTCCCAAAAGCCACTTTGCTCAACAGCTCTTCTGATCAGCCTGAATACGGAGAGCAGGACATGAAAAAAGAGCTTTTACAGAGATCTACTAGATCATCTCCACAGGCATTGTCGTACTCCAAGGAGACTACTTAAGACCAGATATCTAACTGGGTATCATGTTCTCCATTTAATTTCCCATTCCTTCAACTTCCTGCCCTTCTAACAGACATAATAAAACACATTCAGTAAATGCTGTAGTAAAACATACTGAGCTTCAGAGGTCCCTAAGTGGCAGTCACATAAAAACCAAGAGACTCACTTGAATTCACTTGCTACCAAGTCACAAGCTCCAACCTTGCATTCATCTGCATTAAGTTCTAGGGGTTCTTCAAACACTCCAAAACAAAACAGACAGCTTTTAAGTACACAATAACTATCATGTAGCAGTTACCATTCAGACAGACAATCGTCACTGTTGTTCAGGTGCTAAATAAGTACATCAAAATTAAGAGGTTTAGAGTGTTCCTAAATCATTTCTGCTGTCGTTCCATACAAGAGCTGAAAGCAAGGATTTGCTTATTGCAGTTTTTAAGATCCTGACCTCTAATTCAAACCTTTCTAACAAATTCAGTCAATATGCTCATGTTTTCATGTTACTCAGCAATGGCACTTAAAACTTTAGATTTACAATAACAGGAGTTGAGAGGAAACCTAGATTCAGCCTGGAAACCACATCCAGCAGAGCTAAATCAGTGTCACATTTGAAGTTTCAGTGACAGCTGTCTGAAATGAGGACTCAAATGTACATAAACCCCATGTTTTCGCTGCTTGTATCCCAGAGTGACAGCTGTTACACAAGAAAAAAAGCTAGAGCACAAATTCTACCGTAAGTGTCCTTTTTACATACTTTCTACCAACGTATTGAAATTCATCCAGAACAGGAGTTCAGAGGCACTTTCTGCAATAATCTACAGAAAATGTAAAGCTACAAATGTTCAATTTAAAATAAAAAAACTAAAAACATTTGAGATTAGAACAAACAGATTTTACAGCAAATTACAGCCTACTTATGGGTATCAACATTCCCCAAACATGACTATTGTTTAAATACCAGTGCAGGCAGCTGCTTAAACCCTGCAAGCGAATGACACATGTTTAAGAACATCCAGTGACACGACCTGAAAACTGCACTTTGAGAACACAAAGTTTTCTGTCATAGTGAAAAAGCCTTATCCGCAAATCCTGAGAGATAACAGGGATGGGAATAACAGAATAGCCTGCATTGTTACTGCGAGTGTTACATCATATGAAAGTACTGCTACGTGTGGACATGCCTACTAACAGGGGAAGAAAACACACACACATTTTGTTCTGCAAATGGCAAGAAGCAACCTCTTGTTTCTCAAGTTTCTCTTACTGAGAACCACCACATTTACAGATGCATTGAAAATCAGAAGACAACCTCCTAGACCATCAAAACCACCTTGTTTGCTACTTCATCTCCAAAAAGCACTCCGGCTTTTCTCCCCTTCAAGCAACCCCCTAAGAATCTATTAGCTTGGGGGAGGAACTTAGAAAACCAAGATTCCCCCATTCAACTATTAGTCATCCTGTGGTAAACCTTTATAATCCAAAAAAGCCCATTCAACAGCATGTAACATACTTTGAAGCAAAGTTACATCACTGGATATGTAGAAGTTGAAACCATTTTAAAGCCATTCCAACAAATTATGTGTTCAAGACACACTGAATAGTTTAAGAATACTCCCTTATGAAGTAACAGACACACTACAGTTATTACTACACATACTAAGTACTTTTACTAATACCTAAGGCTGAGGACAAATAAAGCTTAGAAATTCTGACAAGTATGTACTATGCCATCTGCCTTTCATGTGGACATTTCAACCTCCCCACCAAATAAAAAGTCAACAAACACATTCTACAGAAAAATGGATGTGAGACATAATAGCACAAAAGACAAATTAATTCCACAACTGTTTCTCTTGTTGAACAGGACTGAATTACAGCCCTGTGAGAGAATGGTTTATATCTGAGCAACTGGTGTCTCTTCCCTCTTTTGGGTGTTTTGTTAACAGTACCTCAGAGTTTAGCTCCGTTAAATGTACTTCGTGGGCTCCAATCTCTGCATTCCTTATAGAATCTCAGCCATAAAGAAAGCCAAAGGCTGTGGCGCCCATCCACAAACCACACCAACACAGGCAAAGGTGTTCCAACAAAGACAGGAGGTAGGATAACAGCCTGATTCCAGAGGTAACAGAAAAGGAGACGGGTGGAGAAAGGAAGTGGTGGAATTTTGGACATGGGCAACCTCAGTAAGATAACAAACTGTTCCAAATAACTACGTAACAGTTAATATTTTCTGGCCCAAATCCAGTTACACTCTTGACCTTACCCAGGTTTAACAGAAGCAGAAATGATAAAGGCAGATTAGCTCTGAGGAATGTGGGGCTTTTCCAGTTAACTCGGGAAGGGGAAAGAAACCATATTAAACAACCAAATGAGTCTGACTGTTTTAAGGGACACCATAATACCACTCCACTTCTAAGGTACCATTTCCATGAAATACTTCAATACGGATCCCCAAGTGTTCCTCCTTTTGACTGAACTTTTTGTTCAGCCCATTTACTATAGCACTGCTATTATCCTGCTCAAAATGCCAAAATCTGAGCTTCAGGCTGCTGCTGCAGAGCGCCAGGGCCTACGGGATACACTTGAATAAGAGAGACTGCGAGTCAGCTAACACAGAAACAATACAGAGAACAGTCTTCCAGCCAGGAAAAAGAAAGGGAAATCAAAGAGAAAGATTACCCCCTGTTCCAAAGGGGAATCATTCGAGTAAAGGAAGTTTGGAAAGAGAATGGACATGAAAACTGGAGATATACAGCACATGGCTCAAAATTAGTCCCAGGGATTAAGAGGAAAGATACTCGGCTCCAGCTGCAGAGGTACAATCCTTACTATGCTCCAAAACCGGGTTTACAACCGGAAAGTAAAATATATCGGATTTCTTCAAGAAGTGCAAAGGCTCCACTGTGTGACCCAGCCTCTGTGGGCCCACCAGCAGCCACGCTGGGAACACTTGCTCCGGGTTAAACCGTGTCTGTGAGCACAGAGCTGCTTTGGGCTACATGATCCCACTCTCCAGCGAGCCCAGTTACAGAACTGCGCTAAACAGAAACCCAACCCCCCCAAAACCACCCAACACCCAGGGAAAGAATAAACCTCAGCACTTCCCCCGCGCCTCTGTGAGGCCACCACGGGTTCAGCAGCGCCTGGGGACAGGCAGAGGCAGAGGGAGGCAGCCCGGCTCCGGAGCGAGCGGACACCCCCCTCCTTCTACCTCCTCCCTTCCCGTTCCCTTTGTTTACCCTTCGGACCGTCCCGCTCCGCCTCACCGAGCCGCCTCCCGGCACATCCGGTGGGACCGACCGGCGCGGCCGAGCCTCCGGGCCGGGCGGGGAGCGAGGGAGCGGCGGGGCTCGCCTCCGGGCCGGGCGGTGCAGCGCTGCTCTGCCCGCAGCCTCCTCTGCTCCCGTTCCCTTCCCACCCTGCCCGTCCCCGCAGCACCGCCCAGCGAGGCGCCGCTGGGGAGAGGGAGGGAGGCAAGGACGGAGGGGAGCTGCTCTGCCCGGACCCCCGGAGCCCTCCGCTCGCACCTCAGCCGCGGGCACCGTACGTGTGCGGACACACGGGTGAGGGTCCCCGCTGCCCACTGCAGCCCCTCCCGAGGGGTACAGCCGTAACGGGCTGCTCGTCCCCTGAGGAGGCGAGAGGCAGGGAAGGAGAACCCGCTCCCCGCCGACCCCTCTCCCCCTCTCCGTTATGGAAGTTGGGGCCGCCGCGCACCCCGCGCCCCTCCCGCCTCCCCTCAGCACTCACCGCGCCGCGGGCAGCCGCCTCCGGCCGGCGGAGGGGCGGGGAAGCAGCGGACCCGTCCCGCCGGTGGAGGGGGGAGACTGAGGCGGCCCCGCTGCGCTGGGTGTGTGCGGGCAGTGCCGGTGCGAGCGCTCAGTGCCCGCCCGTCAGCCGGCCCGGCCCGGCCACCCCAGGCCGCTCCCCGCCCTCCCGGCGCGCTGCACCATGGGATGCGCGGCTGCCCTCTCCGCTCGCTCCCCACACTAACATGGCTGCGGGCGGTGGGAGGGGTCACGCTGCCGCCCCTCTCACCGGGGGGCACGGCCCCGCCCCGCGCAGGCGCGGAGAGCTCGGCTCAGGTGCTGCGGCCGGGGGTGCTGTCTGCGGTGGCGGCGGGGAGCAGCGGGCCGTACCTGAGCGTCCTCAAGGGCTCTTCCTTGGCTGCCTCACTCCCTGAGGCAACGCGGAGCCTGAAGGGCCGGTGGAAGAGAGGGGGTAGCTCGGGAGGAGGGGAGGTTTAACGGCATGTCCTCTGTCTGGTTTTCGGAGCGGCTGTGAAGCCCCATCCTTGGTGTCGCCATTGGAGGCGTGAAAATGCCTCAGACAAACTCATCTGAGGCCTTTTCTGGGAGTCCTGACCTTGCTTCGTTGCCAGTAGCACAGTTCATAGAATCACAGACTGGGTTGGGTTGGAGGGGACCTTAAAGCTCATCCAGTTCCAACCCCTGCCATGGGCAGGGACACCTTCCCCTGGAACAGGGTGCTCCAAGCCCCTGTGTACATACAGTTTTTCAGGTGAATCCCACCTAAAATGCCCCAATCCCCTATGGAAGCCAATCCATCCGGTGAGCTCTGAACATCATACAAATGCCTCGAGCACCATATAAAAAGTTCGAAGGAAGGAAAGAAGGAAGATGAGTAAACAGGATGTTCACAGTAACACACATGAAAAGTTGGATGCTCTTGAGGGCTGGGTTAGTAAAAATGGAAGGAAATGCATGAGTAAAATAGGAGTATATTTTCTGATTAATATACAGGGAAGGAGCAGTGTAAATACTGGAAAGAGTGAAAGACAAAATGGAGCTTCATAAATGTTTATGGTACGGTTGTTAGCAATAGCAGGGGATTGCTCTAAATGAGCCTTCCAAGCATTTGATGCCCATTATTAATCATTTCTCCTTTGTCTCAGCCTCCATCCAAAGATGTCAAAGTGCTCTACCCTCCAAGCAAACTAGTGGAGAAGATTCCTGGGTTTCACACTGGAAAGCTGAGACAGTGTTGGACTTGCCAAATTCACACATTATTCACTGAATGAACAGACTTAGAATGCAAATTGCTCCTCTCCAGAGCTATATCCTACATATACAGGATAGCAGCAATACCTGCTTTATCCTATCGCTCTGCAGCTCAGGCTCACACAGATTGGTAACTCAGACTCATGTTTTATCTGATCATATTCTCATGTTTGTCCCTAACACCTGAGCTGCTGCTTCTGCTCTCACCTCCCCTGCAGAGGCACCAGCATTCAAGTAGAACCCAGCACCACACAGAGACCTACCCAAATGGGGCACCCACAGGATCAGCACTGGATACATGAGCTGGCTGCAGTGTGTGCTCGCAGCCCAGAAAGCCAACTGTATCCTGGGCTGCATCCAAAGGAGCGTGACCAGCAG
>JBAFWW010057050.1:0-11703 GCA_036873685.1 Agapornis canus
CTTGCACTTGGCATGGTTAAACTTCATGAGGTTGGCACCAGCCCACCTCACAAGCATGTCAAGGTCTCTCTGGATGGCATTTATTTTGTTACTGGTATGTATGAAATCAGACTTATCCCTCTCACCCCCCGTCCCCCTTCCTGGATCACTTAAATTGACATCAACTCTTGGGGCATACACAGTTCAAGCTGTTGGAAGTACACGTTTTTAGTCCATTAGTACATGAATAAGCATTTCCCCAAATGTTCTGATTGCAGTCTATTCCTGCAATACATAAAAGAGAAGCCAAACCCAAGCTTTTATATAGAGAGTGGCAAATCCTCTTGGACAAGTGCAGCAGTATTAGAGCACCACAGTCATCCTGTGAGATCTGAAACCTGTGTACCTATTTACATCTTTTCAGCTCACCTCCAAATTGTAACCTGAAATCTCTAGTTACTGCAGAGATCTGCAAACAGTGGGAGGTCTCATGTATCATGTTAATACTGTTGGCACAGCAGCAGGAGACACTAATTGCCTCAGCAAAATTTCTTCATTTATGTTTCTACTTCACTGAAGAATTTGCAACTATTTTTACATATTTGCTGGTGGGCCTTTTAAAATGTATTTTTAGAGCTAAGATTCTGTAAAGCTCAGAAACTGTAAACTGAACTGCCTGTTTATTACTGTTTTGTGTGTTAACACTCCACTGTCACTACCACATCTCTAACGGAAGGGAATCCTGATACTTTTATTGCCACATGAATTTTAACAGGGTTTCCAGACCACAGAGGTACTCTTTCTCCAACTCTGTAAAGGGTCAACAGGAGCTGCTGCACTTTAGTGGCCAATTAGGATGAAACAGAAATTGCAAAACACACAGGGATTACAAACAAAAAAAGTGCTCTAATGTCCTCAGATTTTACTCATGAGACAAGCTATGGTGCTACAATTTCCTTCTATTTAGTACATAATTTTAATATCTCCATGCTCAGTCTTTTACACTGCTCAAGTTCTTTTACGCTGCTGCCTCTAAGTGAAGAACGTTAAAACATTTTGATAGCTTTACTGTACCTCACTGTGCATATTTTCCTTTGACAAAGAAAATTAGAAGTAAATAGTATCAACAGTGCATTAAGAAGGATCAACAGAAATTCATTCACATCAATTCACAAAATACCCCTTAGCTAAGAAGTAGACTGGGAAATTTTTACCAGTAACAATCACCATTCTATGACTCTGATTTTCCTCACAGCTGAAAACTCCCAGTACGAGATTTTTTACATTATTGTTTGAAGCCCCTTTTAAGTATACACAATGAACTTTAAAAGGACAATTCTTTTAAAATCCTAGAGTAAGCTTCAACATTTGCAGTGGGTTAAGGAGAGGGAAAGGCTGCAGAAAGCTGCTTTCAGAAGCAAGAAGAAAGATGTATCGCTGATAGCTTAAAATTGTCAGAGTGGTTAAAAAGATGCAACTGAAAGCTTTTTCTAGATACCTACAGGCAAATTGTAGTAGTGAATTTCCATGGGAAAGAATCATGATTTAGAGTCAACAGCTCCGGCAGAATTCCTTTTCCATCAGCTGGCAGTCAGTAAGAATAATAAGTACTGCACTCAGGTGATTATTGCTGTCTTAAGGATAAGACCAGTGATGACCCAGCATGCTACATAATGCAAATGGACTCTCTTGAAGAAGCTGATAGTTGCATCCAACTTAACATGAGACTTTTGAAATACTCTGCAACTGATGCAGGGAGAAAAAAATCATAAATTCAAAAGTAACCAGCTACATTAGCTAAATTACAAGGTAAGGCGGGATAAAATCCAGTCTGAAAACAGAGTAATATACTTGTAAAGAAAATACAGAAATGGCAGAGAACTAATATTAACAGCAACCAAAAAGCGAAAATAATCACAAAATTTCATTTACAATTACTAAGATTTTCTAACATGTCTTGCCACATCTACCTCATTTCAGATGAAATGGAGGGCTACAGAAAACTATTCTCTTGCTACACACAGACCACTTACTTGCCTTCAAACACTTTCCTGCAAAACCACTTGAACTTTCTCTTTAGTGTCATTCTAAAGCACTAATCAAGACTCAATAACCACCTGAAGTCTGAACAGAAACTTAAAATCATTCATAAATTGAGCAATGATTTTATTTAACCCTAGATGAAATTAAAAGCAATATGACTGACAAAGAGCAAAGCAGACAGATTCAAGTGTAGTCACCTTCCCCTTAGAGAATTCTAAGTAGCTGGATTGTACTGAAGGCATCTATTAGAAGTTGAAGTACAGTGTAGGGAACAATTCCACAATACTTGTCATTACCTTTCTAAAGCTATAATCACTTAAGAAGCAGAGATTGTATTTAGCCAACCTCACTCAGAAATGAACACAAAATTCAAAATATAATGAGCAAAACTACATTCTGAGCTGCATTTATCACATCATTTGTTTGTTAACAGTACTGAGGGCAGTGATTAAAAATACACAGAGGGAAGTGTGGGAATGCGAGGGAGCAGCTCTACATTGTAGAAATAAAGATCATAGAATAGTTATGGTTGGAAGGGACCTTAAGATCAACTACTCCCAGCCCTCCTGCCATGGGCAGGGTCACCTCACACTAAACCATGTCCCCCAAGGCTCTCTCCAACCTGGCCTTGAACACTGCCAGGGATGAAGCATTCACAACTTCCTTGGCCAACCCATTCCAGTGCCTCACCACCCTAACAGGAAAGAAGTTTTTCCTTATATCTAATCTAAACCTCCCCTGTTTAAGTTTGCACACATTACCCCTTGTTCTGTCAGTACGATGAAGAGTCCCTCCCCAGCATCCCTATAGGCCCCCTTCAGATACTGGAAAGTCTCTTCCCACTTCAATTTAAGTTAACCAATTTCTTATGGCAGATTCACACTTTAATAGAGGAACTTCTGGCCTTTCATTTGGCTTTTTAGTTGCAGTGCTGATCTTGGTAAATGGTCAGAACATTCAGCTGTATTTCTGACATCTGCTTCTTGCCAGAGAGTTGCTGGCCTGTGTCTGCAAGATAGGAAGTGTTTTTCCTCAAAACCTGTCACTTGATGCTGACTTCTGGAATTCTAGAGGGCTTACTCCAATACCTTGTTCTTTCATATTTGTTTCTATTATTATCATTATTATTATTATTACTATTTCACCCTTTTGATTAGCAGCAGAAAACATTTCACCAAAAAGAATTGTACAGCAGAGTAACAATTCCGAATTATTTTTAATGACAACAGTTTCATTTTAGTGCTTCTTTGTTTCCCAGTTTGAGTGTCTTTTTCCATTTTTGCCCCAGATAAAATATGTTCTGCTTTTCTTCTTAGGCTGAACATTTTATGTAAATGGAATGTAAATTCATTTTTCTTATGGATGCTCTTGATTTATATACCTTTGTTAAAGTTGATGTTGTAACTTGTTTTTTTACCAAGTTTTTTCTTTGTAATGGCTTCCCCAGCATATAAACAACCTTTGCCTTCAGGAAATAACCATGGAATCCCTAAAGACCACTGAACACTTTGTCAATGGCTCTTCAGTTGGTACTTGTATTTGGGGTTGTGTTGCCCCAGAGAAAACAATAAATCATCTTCAGGTCAAATAAATATGCTTAATAAATCACCTTCAAGTCACACCCTGGGCTTTGGAGATCTTTCCATTTACTCTCCATTTAATATGCCAGGTCTGAAATACCATGTTAGCATTGCTGCAGGAAGTTACTACAGAACTGAGTAAAACTTGTCATGTTTTTGATGTGTTTACAGTAATGTTCATATCAGTAAATGTATGCCAGTATGTTATGGCATGACCTGAACTTTACTACATTTCGTGTTGTATGTTTCTGCATTGGTACTGGTTTGGAAAACAAGGGTAACCATGTTGCTGATTAAAACAGTACAAAAGCTGAAAAATTTTGTACTATTGCTAAAACATTTGGATTTAGTAGGCCAGGCCTGTTTTTCTGTATATAATATATATAGGCATCAATATTCGGCATTTCTAACCTGATTATGTCAAAGATAGTTTAACCAACTTATAAACAGCAAAAAGACATAATGCAAATGAATGGGGAGAAAACTTGCTCCACTGAAATATGCCATTAAAATTACAGCTGCCTTTTAAAAATGGTCTTTAAAATAGTAACAGTATCTCATTTTATGAGATAGAAGAAAGGCAGTATTAGAACCCCAAGTCTTGCAGATTCCATGTTCTGAACAAGTGTTGCAATAAGCAATTGACAGTCTGGCTTATCACTGCAGAAAAAAGAATGAAAAAGTAATTATTCTTATGCTCACCCTTGTGCAAGAAATAGAACTGGAAAAAAGGATCCCCAAAGAATGTTTCCATAGAATTGATCTGTGTCTATCATAATTTTGAAATAGCATTTTTATGCCTTACCTAATTACTTACTTGAGTTATGCTTCAGTAACTTTAGAACTGCTATTTAAATCTTTTCAGTTTAATTACTGAGAGTAGCATTAAAGTCTCTCTTATTTCATAACCAACATTCATCATAGTCAATTTATATAGGAATATCATTTGTGAAAGAGCAAGAATGTGCTCCCTTTCCCCCACCGCACAGTTCCTCTTGGTACCTTGGATGTCACTGATGTCCTGGAATTCCTTGGCAAACTGTAAATATCTCAATTTTTTTAATCTGTTATTTATACTTTAATATCTTAATTTCCATATAAAAAGATTTTAAAACTAAATAGATTTAAAAGTGGATAACTATTTCTATGCTTCTAGGAAACTGGAAAGTATCAATTCTATTGTATCTTTATAGGACCACAAAAAGCAATGATAGCCACTACTATAAACCTAAAAGTTAAGCCTTTGGTTTGACTCTGTGTAACCTTATAACTTGTAAATTATACTCAAGTACTTTTTAATGTATTTGGAAAGTCACATTTTTTTGTGTTAAGAAATGTATGGGAGATAGGTGGGAATAAATGATAAGTCTCTTGCAACTTTTTAGATTGGATATGAGGAAGAAATTCTTTCTTGTTAGGGTGGTGACGCACTGGAATGGGTTGCTCAGGGAAGTTGTGAGTGCTTCATCCCTGGCAGTGTTGAAGGCCAGGTTGGATGAAACCTTGGGTGTCATGGTTTAGTGTGAGGTGTCCCTGCCCATGGCAGGGGTGTTAGAACTAGGTGATCTCAAGATCCTTTCCAACCCTAACTGTCTTATGATTCTATGATGAGGATGGATGGTAAAGCTGAAGTCCACTGTGATTTCACTCTGAACCTGGCATTTCACAAGCACTACTGGGTCTGGTGATATGACAAGACCCTAAATTCACCATTTTCATTTCTCTGTAAGTACCCACATAAAAAAGGAGGCTTAAGTATTCAGAGAATGACCCTTAAATGTCAGACACACAAATAAAGATAAAGTAACTGGTGTAAACAGCTTAATTTTTAAAAAAATAATGCTGAAAGTATGCAATGCCCATAAGATCTAATGAAAAGTCAATGAATGAAAATTAAATGTAGTTTAGGTATTTTGATATAAAACTTAAATAATTAATGTTAGCTTCTGAAATCTGTGTGAGCTAAGAAAGGATGTGCTCAGGTTCTTTTTATCTGTGGAACAAGTAAACATTGATTGAAGAAACTGCTTAAGTTCTTCCAGCCTACATACTTCAGCTCTGCTTTACCAGAATATTACTCAGGTCTTTCCTGGTCTGGATTTGGTGATTGAGAGTTCTCAATACATTCATGCTGTGATTTTGGGGGAAACAAGGGCAGGGAAGCAAATAAATATTATGTAACTGTATTTGCAGTGGTGAACAAATATCAGAAAGCATTGTACATTTACAGTAGTCATTACAATGAGAAGAGAAAGAAGAAAGAAAAAGGAGCAAATGCAACTTTGCTATTACATAGTTGCTAGTAACATAGTTACTTTAAAAAAAAAAAATAAGTTTTAACCAAATTTACCACTAAAATGCTGAAGTATTGAGCTAAGGCAAGGGAGAGCTCCTACTTAAAATCTGATTTCTGCTGCAGAAATGGCTATCTTTGAGAAGTAAAATTGGAACCCAGTACGGCTTCATCAGTTGCAATGGCAATTTAAATAACTAAGTATTTACCAAAAAAGGACCATGAAACATATTTATGCATTATAGATGCTGCTCTCAATATCCCTATGAGTGCTGACTTCTGAATGAAATCTGTGTCTGGTGCTACTGAAACAACTGAATTAATACTTCTGGGGTTGAACAGATCTGTCAGGAAGAGAGACAATGCCATTGAGTGTCACTGTCTTTTCCACTTCATTGTCAATTCTCTGTCAGCATGCAGTGCCCCTGCCTCACTGCTTGGTGCATACTGGTGTCATGCGCCATGTTTAACACCTGGGCTCATGATAGCTGAAGAAATGCAGCTAGACAGTCCTTGTCACTACATGAGCTGCACCAGAAATAAAATTTATTTTTTTCCTTAGAAAAGGGGGGGAAGGAGGGATAAAATGGTTTCTTAGTGGGGTTTTTTGAGCCTTTATAGTGGTGAACTACAGTTATGATCAATTTGCCTAATTAACATTGACCTCTAATATGGCTGATGATGAATTCTACTATGAAAAGCATGCTATACTGTATTATGTACTATCTCCTGTGCAGGCAAGGAAGCTTTCAGTTGAACTTTTGAGGCACATTATGTGTCACGCTCACATAAACAAATACACAGTACAAAGGTACCATTGCTCAGCAGAAAATATGAACTTTTACGATTGTAGGAAAAGTTACATCAAGTGTCACGCATACAGAATGCCCAGTGAGGCCAAGAGGTATTACACATCTGATCATAAACAACAAAGTGTGTGCCCTAGCATTGTAACTGCAAGGCAGCCTTGCTGTGTCACTTGGGATGTTAGTTACTATCACGCATGTGCTCTTGGAATAGGTAATAGCATATTTTTTGAATAATCTCACATGTAGTTAGTATATGATACTAGGGTAGATGATATTTAAAAAGTGTTAAAATTTGCCAAAGCTAGAGAGGCAATATCCATGATACATCACTAAATACCACACATCTTCAGATAATCACAAGTGAGGCTCATTCAGGTCTGTGTTGCCCAGCAAAGTGCATTCAAAGCTAAAAGTTCACTTTGCTCAGATCATGTGCAAGTCATCACAGAGGACATTCTCCCTCAGCACACGAAAGAGTTGTGCCTATGTCATAGAGCTCTTGATTTGCATTCTATTCAATATGTTTTCTCAGTTCCAAGACTATGCTTCATGTTCATGGTATTATGATGCCTGGAATATAGAGAAGCTAAGGTCTCATTTTTCTTTTATATAGTATAATGGGAGTGGTGATGGCAAAGTAATTATGCTTCTGGGTTGCTGTGCAGATATCATTAGTATTAGGAACAAAGATACGATGCATAAAGCCACTGAGGTATTTAATGCCATCTCTGTCAGTGACAGCAAAACAACAATACAGTTGCAGTCAGTTTGTTCACACACCCAATTATTTCAATGTAGCGTATGTCACAGTACCTTAGAGTAGCTCAGGATTTTCATTAGAATTTCTCTTCTCAGTATATTGCAAGGTGATCTTAATCATTTGCTTAGGTCTCAAAGTAGATACATGAAATCTCAATTCAATTGTGAACTTCATTTGTGTGTGAGTTTTTACAATAATAAGTATATGGAAAAAAGAAAAAGGTAGATATGACTCACTTTTCTGCATTAACTATTAGGTATTTTAAAGAACTTTTCTCCAGTAGATCTTCCAATGTAAAATTATTTAGGGCAAATTTGCATGTGAGGAGCAGTACTAGAGAGAATGTATGACTCAAAGGAATCACAGTTCCCTGTCTAGCCATGCATATATAGGGACAAAAAAGGCTGGCAACTTGTAAAGGCTTGTTGCCATATAATTCCAATCAACTGCCATATGGAAGAAGAATGAAGTCACAGACCTATGCCCTCACAGGTAAACTTCTCTAGGTAGAAAAAGATGTGAGGCCAGTGGGAAAACATATGGTGCAGAGTACACTATTTGCTCTTCCTCCTGTGTTCAAGACAGAGTCTGACATCTGAACATAAATCAGGAAGTTCAAAGAGACTTGGATTTTGCAAACCTACCTTTCCACTGGATGGTTAGACAAAACCTAGCACAATGAGCCTGGAAAGGCTTGAAGGAGACTCCTTGCAGAGTCCACATGCACATTTTTTATCACCACTTAGAAACACAACTTGTGGGATTTTCTATTTTAATTTGTGCATTTTGTAAATTCTTAAATCAGGATTTGTGAATAATGCAGAATAATAGAAGTGGCGGAGTGGTTACTTTGATTAGTTCTACCATAATTTCTTCAAAAGTATGAATGATGAAAATTCACTCATTTATAAAAAAGGCAAAATATGCATTTATTAATGACAGACACACAAAAAAAAAACCTGAAAGGTTAGTGAAATCACTTAAATGGCTTGAAAGCTTTTGAATGATTTTGGACAAAAAATCCTTTAACCTGAGAACATGGTTTTAACTAAACTTAATGGATTAATTTTATGCTTCTCAGTCTTTTCAATAAGGTTTCATTCAAGTTATTGTCCCTTTTTAGAGGTGATATTTGTCATTATGCTGGTTCAGAAAGAGTAAATGTGACTACATACATGTCTTTATCATGCACCTGTATGTAGCTGCTTTAGTGAGGCACAAACTAACTTCAGTGAACTGGTTTATATACACCAGAAGTGTAAGACCACCTGCAGCTTGCTGTTAGATCAGTTTTAAAATGTTTGTTGTAAAATGTGGCACACTGATTTTTAAACAGGGAGGATCTTCTTTAGATGCAATTTTAAACTTAATGTCTGTCAATAACTGGGAGGTACAAACCAGCCATTTAATGAACACATTGGGAGAAACATTATTGTTTACCACTATTCACTGGCTCATGTTCAGTAACTGATACTATATTCAGAACTCAAATTGGCAGTAAGGGGATTTGATTAAAAAAATAAGTAAACTTAAAGGCCACATCTGTAAGTTTGATAATGAGGGCATATTACTCACATATATTGATGCTTCATTTTCAACAACTGCAGAAGTGTTTGTTTGACATATTGAAAGGAATTAGATAATGCATGAATCTGTGTGATTACAATTACTGAAGGATCTCTAAAAAAGTTTTTTGCAGATGGCATTAATTTAAAAAGCACTAAAATGTTAATCTGTGCATTAACAATCAATATTGTACCAGAAATTAACACATAATAGAATATGTGTCAGAAATCTTTTAAGGATTTGCATTCTAAGAGATCTTGCAAGGAATTATTAGACAGGACTAAACACAATTGTTTGCAACATCATTTGTTCTAAAAGTTTAAAATAACCCTAAATATATGTGACTGATTGTATGTGACTATAGTATTGATCTACCTATATACCATATCCTGCTATATATATGACCTATAGCTACTACACTTAAAAGGGCTCAAAGATTTCTATAACTTTGTTTGGAAACTGTAAAATATTGAATTAAGGAAAATCTTTTTGAACACTGCTAAAGTACCTAACTAGGCCCTGAAGGATTAGACATGATTAACTCCAAGCCACTATATTAACTTACACAGCAAAAAAGTCACATTAAGTCTGCATGAACTTCCATAGCTTAGTCTTTTTGTATATCACTTTCATGGGCCATATGCCATACAAGAGCCCCAGACCAGATTTTATAGGACCCTTAGTCCTCGTCCTAGAAAAATGTTGCATTACACTCTTATTTCCTTAAAGGCTAATTCAACAGTCCTTATCTAAACTACATTAGTGTGGGAAAGGGTGAGATAAACACAAGATAGCAATTATTTGACCTAAAATTCTACTGCAAAAAGTTGTCTAAAGAATTGAATGCAAAGAAGAGCTTTATACAGAATGGCATCTGTAGTCAGGAAACAGTTGTAGGTAACAGCTAAAATGAGAAAGGGAGGCTGAGGTAAAATAGATGCTATCATTATCATCACCTTTGATTAAAATCTGCCAAGAAGTGTTTAGCATTAAACACAAAAAAGTTGGAGTCTGAATTAAGACTTTGTTGGTATTCACATAAAAATTAAAAAAAAAAAAAATGGTGTGAAAGATACTACACAAAATCCTTACCAAGTCAGTAAAACATAACATGAAAAGAGACCTCAGCATGTGCTTGCATTAGCGGCCAGCAGCCAAAGCACGTATTTTTTCCCCCATGTTAAAAAGGGTGAAAAAATGATTGACTGGAGGTAGAATATGTGCATTATCTTTGTTTAACAGGTTAGAATATTCTCCTGGCTGGAAGCTCCCCAGCATATGTGAGGGGTGAATCAGGACATGTAATTCTCAGCAGTTTCACAACTTGGCGGCATGCTGCCAGAAGAGCCAGCAGGTCACTGATTGTTATTGGGGAATCCCCTGACAGTTCCAACCCCCAGGAAAAGAGAAGGAGGGCTGGGCAGGCAGCCAGAGCTTCACTCCTGCAAAAACTCCAAATGCCACTCTCTGACTAGTTATGCAGGGACCATTCAAACCTTGGGTACTGCTAGCACCCATGGTGTTCATGACAAATCACTGAGAGAAAGGGCATAGAGTTTACTTAAAGGTTTAAACTGTGAACTGGTGCTAAAACATGTATATTTCCTTGACTCAGAGCTATACACTAACAAGAATGCTGCCTCAAAGTGAAATAATAATACCTTCAGGTACACACCTTCTATATCATAAGTATATAGTGTTATATGTTACCTGAACCCCCAAACCAAATTATTAAATAATCTTTGACAGTAGGACAAGTGATATAGTCAGTGGTTGTCACTCTGATCACTTCAGTGCTATGTGATGGACTCAGTGGGCATCTGAAATGTATTCATCTGATGCAGGTTACTGTACATTTTGATATGCCATCTGAATGAATGAACAATTTATTCAAAGCTGTTGCCACTACTAGGTTGTACTTCTATCCTCACAGCACTGAAGAGGTTAACAGCAGTTTTTCATGAAAACCACTTATGCACTATAGAAATACAGTGCCATGTGTCTCCACATAAACAGCAGCAAGGAAGAAAATCAATAATTATTTTAAAACAAGACTGAGCAAAAGAGCACTTCCTGGTTTGCACAACTCCTTGTTTGCTCAGTGATTGCAAAGGAACAAATAATTCCATCTAGCTGGGTTCTTTAGTCTAATTTTTTTTTGTCTTGTCCTTTTAACATACTCACTTTTCCAAACATGTTCAGGTGTCCAGAGGCACTGAGTTCTCCATGCAGGATTCAGAATAAAATTCTAAATATGTCCAATATACGTCTCCAAGAGCAGAGATGGGAATTACAAGAAGAAACTAATCTATCTGGCTGTGAGATCAGCGTTTGGGATATTTTTTATTCTTTTCAGGGCATTACTGCCTGGGAATGTCATTCATAAAGTACTTCTTAGCAATGAATGAAAGCAGAAAATTAAATTCATATTATAAGACTGAATTGCCTGTTGAAGTCACTAAGTGCTTCTTTAACCATCTTGGTCTTCTCATGAAGTGTGTAATACTGTTGTCTAAACCAGGCAGTTGATAGGGATCTTTCTTTGGACTTCTAAACTACCTAGTGATGACTGATCTGGAAACACTGAACTATGTCAGCAATTATATCTTCAGGGAAATTTAGAAATAAATAAAAAAAAACAAAAACAAAAACAAAAACAAAAACAAAAACAAA
>JBAFWW010057051.1:0-10080 GCA_036873685.1 Agapornis canus
GTGGCCCGGCTCGGCCCAGCCCGGCCGAGAGCGTGAGTGAGTGAGTGAGTGAGTGAGTGAGAGCGAGCGAGGGAGGAACGGGAGTGGAGGGAAGGGGGGGAGCTGGAGGCGGCCCGGTGCCGTGTCCCGCTCGGGCCCACGGTGGCCCCGCTGTCTTACTGGTGGTCGCGACGGCCTGCTGCGGGTGGGTCGCGGTTTCCCGGGCCGCCGGAGGTGGGCTTGGGAGCGGAGCCTCTGCCGGCTCCAGACCGGGGTGGGGCAAGGTAAGCTGGGGTACCCCCTTCTCACTGCCGCCCATTCCCTGTGGCGGGGTGTTGCTCGGCGCGGCTCTGCGGCTACTTGAGGCGTTCTTCGGGCCTTGTACGCATAAGGAAGCGGCCAGGAAACTGTGAGTGCACGTCTGTCGAGCCGTGCCTCAGTCCCCTGGGCCCGTACGAGCTGAAAGAGACTCTGGCCCGGGGAGGCGGCCAGCTCAGGCGGCTTCCCGCCGTCCTCAGTGCCCCCCAGTTCGGCGTAACGCAAAGAATCGCTTTGCCGCTTGGTTTCATGTTGCACGCACCCGTGGCATCCACTCGAATGTGCTTTTCTGACCCATGAGGGCGTAACGCTTGTGGACTCAAGTGTCTCTTTCATCAGCTGAACTAGTGCTCCTAGCTGGTTTGCAGGGCTTTGTGCAAGAAATGAAGTTACTCACAAAACCTTAGGGTTTCAGTTTCAGACAGTATTTTGAACTTACATAGCTGAAGTTTGTATGGTTTTGATGGCTATGTTGTGCTTGTATGAAATTCTGAAGAATAAAGCTTGATGCTGGAATTAAGGTGGCCTTTTTTCCCAGGTAAATAAGGAATAAAAACTTATACTCTGATACTTGGCTTTCTTTGTCTCTTAGGTTAAAAAAATAAACAGTTGACATTCTCTATGAAACTGGTCCTCAGTCAAGTGTAACTTTTGATGTATGGTCTCTAAAGCCCCCCACTATGCCAGCAGCTACCGTAGACCATAGCCAAAGAATCTGTGAAGTTTGGGCTTGTAACTTAGACGAAGAGATGAAGAAAATTCGTCAGGTTATACGGAAGTATAACTACGTAGCTATGGTGAGTGGCCATTTGGTGTTTTTCTAGCAAATTACCATGATAAGCATGATGCCTTCATTTGATGTTAGTAAATTAAAGCTATGGGCTTGTTCATTCATTTTTACTGAAAAAATAGTGGAATCTTAAGGTTGAATTAATGCTCTACAAATGTTAGGATCCTGATTATTATCTTTTTAAAAGCTAAATTTACAGCAGTCTTTACCTATGAAATATAAGATGCTTGAGATGTTCTGTTAAGAATGAGCAGCACGTATTTTTATGAGTGCTTTTTGTTGAAGTTCTAATTCTGTTCTTGCAGGATACAGAATTTCCAGGAGTAGTTGCAAGACCTATTGGAGAATTCAGAAGCAATGCAGACTATCAGTACCAGTTATTACGCTGCAATGTAGACTTGCTGAAAATAATTCAACTAGGACTGACTTTTATGAATGAGCAAGGAGAATACCCTCCAGGAACATCAACTTGGCAATTTAATTTTAAATTTAATTTAACGTAAGTCTTAAACATTTATGCTGATGAATGTGTGTTTCTGACTTAAAATGTGTTCCAGGTTGTGAAACCTGTAGCAGTTCTTTTTATCTGAATGCTATAGATATTTTATGTATCTCTGCATATATATAGGAAAAGTTTTGTCAGCCACATACATGCTTTCTCAGTTCTGTACAGCCTTTCTTACTGTTAGTAATTTGGTCAAAAAGTTTCAAAAAGAGGCATTTATAGTTGGTGCAAGAGTTAGCTTACTGTTTTCATATTTGGCATTTCAAAGTGCCTCTACCTTTGTTTAACTCTGACTAGTTATTATAGAAGTCACATTATTTCTCTGTATTTTTAAATGGAAAATACCAATGTGAAGAAAAATTGTAATGTTACTGAAGTGACTAGAAAGGAGCATGACAAATATTACCAGCAAGTTCTAAAGCAAGTGTGATATATGGCTCTTTAACACTATTCTTAAGAGACTCACAATAAGTTCTAGATAATATGCTAGTAAATTATGTTCAGTTTTTTAATACTGCAGCAGTTTGTCTTGTGTTTTTCAAAGCCATGTACTCTGAGCTACTGTATTTTAATTTTTTTATACAGTATAGTATTGTTTAGGTTGGAAAGGACCTTTAAGATCATTGAGTCCAGCCATCAACCTAGCACTGCTAAGTCCATCACTAAACCATGTCCCTAAGTACCACATCTACAATCTTGGGTCTTGTAAATACCTTCAGGGATGGTGACTCCACCACTTTTCCTGGGCAGCCTGTTCTAATGCTTGACAATTCCTTTGGTGAAGAATAGATTGATTCTACATAACTCCTGTGAAGATTTTTGTTCTGGATTATTTCTGTAAAATGTTGGTTGATTTTTTTTTTTATTATTTTTTTTCATGATCTGTTGGAGTAATATTGTGAACTTTATTTTGCAATATGATTTTCATCAGTGGTAAATCTTAGAGCATAAACCTAACTTTACCAGTGGGGACTCCACAGCTGCTTCTGTGGAGTTCTGATTATATCTTTAGCAGGTAGCTGAGGCAAGGTTACACAATATCTTGAGTTTTTTTCTTTAAGTGAACATAATTGGTCTGGTAAGTTTTCATATATCCTGAGTTGAGTATCAGTGCTAACACTTCTCATACTTAAGTATGTTGAAGGCTTTTGGCAGTTTGCAGGCTGATCACAGGACAAGTTGATGTACATGAGTTAAAACTGCAGCCTAAAGGAGCTTTAGAGAACAGACCCTTTTTTCTTCTGCAGATGAAAAGAAGTGCTTTCAAAGTAATCAGGCTTCTTGAAAAGAAAAAAAAAGTCTGCTGCTGTCTCTTGATCTTTCTGCTTTTCTAAACTATCAGTGCTGTGTCTTGTCACTAGTCACTTTGGGCTGAGGAATTACATGATTTTTTTCAAAAAGTTTTGTCTGAAGCACCTCTTAAAAGAACTGGGAGTGCAGATTTGCTATTTTGGTATCTCTAAACTTACCTGGGCATATAAATGCTGGACAGAAGGTTCCTGTTTTTTTAGTAGAAGAATATGCTAATCTGGTTAAATATGGGAGGAGGAGAAATGAATTGGTAACTTCCAAACTGTGATCTGGGAAGAAGAGCCTGTGTTATGTTTTGTTTTATTTTCTTCAAATATCCACTTAATGTCAAGCAACTAAAAAGAAAAGTAGTTTTCCACCCACTTGTGCCAGATACTGTGTAGATAGGACAGCTTAGTAAGGTGAGATAGGTAGTCACCTGACCAATTAGGTAGTAGTTCACTGTGGGGATTTGGTACAAAATGTAAGCTAGGTAAGTGCTGCATAAAGCATGAGGGTTTTTTTGTGCATGGTTGGAGAAGCCTCCTTTATGTTTTTCTAAACTTCTTTTTGGGAAGTGGCCCTGTGCCAAGTGTTCTGCTCCTGAAGCAAAACAGCTGTTGGCTGTTCTTGGAAGGTAATTTTTTTGTGTGTTGTTCCAGCCAGGTCTTGTTATAGTGTGCTTTTGAAGAGCATAAATATTTCTCTAAACTAACTACCCAGCTGATGAGTGCAGAGCAACAAACTAGAATTGAAACTTTTTCTTTTAAAATAGGCATGTTTGTTTTGGATGGGTTCTCTAATGCATTAGGGAGATGGACAGGTGTTGGGAAACTGATGCCTTAAAGCTAGAGAGCTAATGAGCAGCTGTGTAGGAGGGAGGGGTTAAAAAGATACAACACATCTTGAGAAAGTATCTCTATGTTCTGATGAATGATGACCTGCTGTTAGGAATAAGGGGTATGAGTCTATGACTGAATCCAGTAGTCAAGTTTGATATATTGGTTGATGTATCTTTTATTTTTTGTGGTTTGTTTTGGTTGTGTTTATGTTTTATTAAAATTGGAAACTATACATTGAAGGGAGTGTGGAGAATAAATAGAGGGATATCAAGGGATCAAACAAGGCATAGAGGAATCTTTTTCTAAACTGTGATATTTTAGGTCCAAAATATGGCTATTAGAAGATGGTCTTTAGAAAGAAAATGTTAGACTATCTGAATTTTAAGGGTTGACTAGGTGGAACAAAGGCTTAATTTCCAGTTGTAGTGAGAAGGAAGTTTTGAGCATGTATCTAAAATTTTAGATACACTTAAATCACAAGAATGTGTGAAAAACATTATTCACAGAGCTACTGTAGCACTGGGATCTGGAGTATAGCTAGTTCTATAGTGTAGGGCATTAGTGCTTCAACTGTTATGTTCAGTTTGTCACAATTCCAGCAATAGATATTATTCAGTAAAATATCTGTATTCATATATTAACTTTCCTTAGATTTGCTAAAAGGGGAGTTTTAGGTAACAGGAGAGGAGCAGAAACTAGTTTTTTATGAAGGAGGAGAGACTGGAAATGCTGGGAATGGTGAAATGCTGCTGAAGGTTCATAAAAGCCATTTGTTTTGAAATTAACATGGAAAAAAAAAATCAAGTTGTTCCCACTCTATGCAGCCAAGTCTGTGAACAACAAAAAATAAATGTTACCAGATTTCTAATCACTGAGGCTTGTAGGTGCTGCAGTTCAGTTTTCCTCTTTCTCTTTCTTCTCTTTTATTTTTTGTCATTTTTCTTTTTTAGAGAAGATATGTACGCCCAGGACTCTATTGAGCTGTTGACAACATCTGGTATCCAGTTCAAAAAGCATGAAGAAGAAGGAATTGAGACACAATACTTTGCAGAACTGCTTATGACATCAGGAGTTGTACTATGTGAAGGAGTCAAGTGGCTTTCCTTTCATAGGTAAATTCTGCATGTTAAGTAAGGGTTGGAGTTTTTGCTACTGATTATTGAATTCTAGAGCTCGGATTTTACATCTCATGTGCTAAGTGGTTTACACATGATAGTGTATATAGCAAGTACCTTGGTTGGTAAGACTTAGAAAGTATTTCTGCTGTAGTACATATAGCACCATTCTGTATTATATTGTAGTGGTATTTTACTATTGGTGTTTACACTGTAACCAGAAAACTGTAAACCAGAAAAACACGAAACTCCTAAGCCAGCAGGTGGCATTGTATCTTTTAATATCACACATGCAAGTAATAACTGTAACAATGATAAAAGCAAGCTGTTCCTAAGCAATTCTTGAGCAAATGCAGTTTGTCTTATGGCAGAGATTGCAGAACTGTCAAGTGAAGAGTTCTATAAAGCACTTTTAAATTTGTTCTAAATCTCCTAGTAATCTGGGCAGCTGAAATTGCTCATCTTGAAGGAGAGTCCTGATAAACCTTGATTCTATATTCTAAGCCTTAAACATATTTTACTATTTATACCATCACAGGAGCACGTTTTCTAAGTAGAAATAGAATTTTGAATGCTAAATCTCTGTGAATCTGTCAAGATAGAAACAATCACTTTAAAATGTAGACAGGAATCATTGTGTAGTCAGCTACCTGCCAGAGGTAATTTGCACTTTTTGTAAGCAACAGTGGCTTTAATGGCGTATTGTTATATAATACCCTCAAGTTGCCATCTTAAATGCTGGCTACTAAATAAGTCAACAAATGTAGAGCAAACATTTTAGCTTAGACTAGTAGTTTTCGTGAAACCTTATTTTTGTTTGTTGCGTATGTTACGTTGGTGAGTCGTAATATGTACATGAAAAATTAGGGAAAAAAAGGAAATTCTTCATTCTTAAGTATTAAAACTGGGAGGGGAGGTTTGAAGAGAGAGTCACATAGAATTAGAGAAGTATTTATATTTTTAACCAACTGAAAAACAAGTTTTTCTTCAGCAAGCAATGCAAAACAGTAATAGAAAGATGCATATAACAACCTGTTGCAGAATTCATCATTCTGGCTTGCTTTGTAGAATGCAAGTATTAGACTGACTTTCCTTCCAAAAGGAGGGGGAGCAGGAAAGCGGCTAACAAAAAAAAAAGGGGGAGGTGGGGGAATCCTCTTTGAGTATGCTTGCCACCTAATGTGCCTCCAGCTTCCGCTTGCAGCTGTCTCTACTCACAATATGACTCCAAAATAATCTTACTCTTGCTACTGCAGTAGCACCATAGGAGAATACTGAATGCCATGAACTGTGTCAAACTAACTACAAAGGTTGAATTAGTGAATTAAGTTACTATAAGCTTCTCAAACCCATTATTATGCATATATATATTATGCATGCATATATATATGCATATTTTTGATTTACACTTAACTATAGTAATTTAGCCTGGATAGTTCAGGAGAAGGGTGGGGGAGGCATATATTATGCATGTATCTGGTACATAAGCAGACGCTGCCACACAGGAGCAGTTACAGCTACAAAAGTGTTTTTCCAGTATAACTTAGTAAGTTCAATGGTCCAGTGTAAGCTATCCTAGCAAAAGAATACCTGAACCATTTCCACACTAGGGATTCTTTTTAAAGCATGATTACATTGATTGTGTGTGATTCCTGACTCATATGATGATGGAAGTGTAGTGTGAACTTTGACCAATAATGTCATTTTTACTAGTGCAGCTTATGAAGGGGTTTGGAATGGCTTTATCCAAGTCCAGTTTCATTTGTGCGTAAACGAGTTTCTGTTGTGGACTTTACTGAAAATGTCTTTATAAATCCTCTTAAACATCTGTTCCAGTAAATGTTTATCCAGCATTGATTATCAGCAACTCTGCTGGATGTCAGACACCGTTTAAAGGCTCTTGTGCTTGAGAGAGTATGTTGATATTATCTTGAGCATAGAACTTGGGAGCTAAGATTGCACAAAGCTGCAGATGAGCATGGATCACATAAAATGTGCCACAAAGAACAGTAAACAACTGTTTCTAAATTTATCTTGTGTTGATTGTGATTGTATACTGTTGGTGGAAGCTTAAACAGCAGGGCAGCTTGGATGAAAATTTGTTTCTTGTAGGCTTTCCACACAGTAGTTCTTTTAGTACTGCAGAAAGGTGTACTTAATGTTGCTGACTGTGCTATTGGTTCTGTTTCCTCAAAATGCTTCAGTTACTACTAATCCTCCAAACGTATGAGTCTTCTAGGAAGCGGGGAGAGGGAAGTTACTCCTTTTTCAGAGTGAGCTTGTGTGTTGATTGTGTATCATTTCCCAGTCTTTGATTTACTTGAACTGTTACGTAGTTTATTTCTAAGTTGCTAGCTTCTAAAATAGCTTTTTTTGTGTGCTTTGTACCTATGCATTTGTTATAGCTTCCTTACCTATTGGTGAATCTGTATGGATCTGCAGCTCTGCCAGACATGAAGAACCATTGCACTGTCACCAATTCTTGTATATATTACAACTTCATAAGCCACTCAAATCTTGTGTGTGTTAAAATGTATTTGAGTTGAGAGAGGAGGGGGAAGACCTGAATTTCTGATTCTTGTCACTGTCAAGAGCTGTGAGTCCTTGGCAGTCTAACAAATTATAAACCAGAACAGCTCAAGTACTGGTTTTGTGGATGTTCAACTGACTAACGTGCTGAGGCTTTGCGTGTCTGCCTGTGTGCAACCTCAGTCTACCTCTGGGGGCTCCGGACAAACATGCCTCTTAACACAGATGTTTTTTGGAAGTGGGAAAGCTCCAAGCTGTTGTATTTCAACAATCATTTGTGTGAGACTGATTTTAGTGAAATTGATTCAGTTGACTCATTCCTGTTAGCCAGTTAGAAAGCAAACTAAAGCTTTCTCAGGTCTCTCAGATTTTGACTTATTTCAGAAACTGCTGGTGCTTGAGTAGAATTAATCGGCTAATTGGTTAATTGGCTATCTGAATTTCTAGAAGTATGGGAAAGAAATACAGGCACCTTTGATCTTTTCCATGGTCGTCTTGTCTGCAGCTGTCCATGTTCAATGCAGAAAGAAAAAAAGCTTTCTGGCTCCAGGGGTTGTGGTTAGCTGCACTAAGTAACAGTAGGTGATTATATTAGAAATAGTGAAAGCTTTATAAGGAAGGGAAGCTTGTGTGCTTCAGGGTAGAAACCAACCACTAATTGTCTGTTAGAGGATTAGAAGGAAAGTTCTTTAATGAGCATGTAATTACCAAATTGCTCCTTGTGGACTTTCTTACCCTTGTCAGCATTCAGCAGCAGTGGCCACTCAAATTTTTGAACTTGGTATATCTTAGTCTTGAGTTGAAGTGGCGATCCTTATGTCTGTGTAGGCTTGATGATTGGAGCATGTTATCCCCAAGAATATACTAAAAGTATTATGTAAATGCCTTAATACTGCATTATGATTAGTAAAGCATGGTTTGTGGTGACTGTTACAAGCACACTGGGACTAAGTCTAAACAGCTGGAACTTAAGAAATATGAGGCATAATTTGTTTGAGCTGACTAAAGCTAACCCAGGCTTAGGATCCAAGAGCCAAGTATCTGACTGAATGTTGTCATGCAATGGGAGAGCAATCATGTCTGTTAAAACTGCTGTTTGAATACCCTGTTGCTTTTTATGCATCAGGATTCTGGAATGAAAGGGTCTGTTACAGTCTCCAAGGGGCAGTTGGAGGGGGGGACTGATGGAATTCTTCATCAGAATTGCAGATTTATGACAGCCTCCTCCCTCTCAATACAAATAGTAAATAAATCTTGATGTTTCTTTTCTTACAGTACTTCCTTCTTAGTAGAAGTTGGAAGTGTTTGAGAGCATATGTTTGCTTGTAATTCAGTCATGTGCATAATGCTTTTGGGAAGAGGAGGAAAGACAAAAAATTTAAGAGGAGCACAAATACTGTTTTCTTCACTTTAAAAGTTTTAATACAGCTGCTACATTTGAGCCACAAGGATGACAAATGTCAGGAATTCAGTGAGTTAATGAGCTCTCTAATCTCTAGCAGAGTAAGTCTCCTTAATCCCGAACAGCCTTTTTTTTCTAGCTTGGCTTTTTTCTTCGTATTTTTTTTCTCTAGAGGGCTTTATGCTGATACAGGCTTCCCTCCCTTCCCTCCCTGAGATCTAATAAAACTAAGCTTCCAAGCTACTGTTTTGCCAAGTATATTTCAAATCCTTACTTTATAAAACTCAGCTGAAATCCTTATTTATCTTTGGCTTCTTTGCGCCTGGCCAGTGGCTGCTGCTGTAGAGGTTGGGGTGCTGCCAGCAGAGCTCCAAGGCACCAGATGCAGTGCAGGATTCGTTCAACATGAAATTCCTGTTTAGAGTACTGGAAACCTCCCATGGGAGGGCTGCAATCGTCCATTACTTTTGTATATCTTGTAATAATGGACTCTTGGCAAACAATCCATTCATTCCCAGTAGGTTTAAGATTTTCTACCCTCTGTCTAGAAAATCATAAGATGATGTAGAGAACTCCATCGTATAAGAAAGGTACATAAAGCAATCCTCTTCACATTGAGCATGCAAGTGAAAGCCTTGAGCTTACTTCAGAAGTCAACAGCCTTTATGGGTGCTAAATATCCATGGGATCCAGTAGTACAGTGCCTGTTTGTAGCTGATTTGTCTTCTGTACACCCTCAGTTAATTTTGTTCATCTCTCAGATAAAGATCCTTATGTAACCAAGAATGAACATGCAGTCTGTGGTAGCCACCAGTTCACTTGAATTGTCTCTCAGCTAAGAGAGCTAAGGTTCCTTAAGCAGCAAAACTGATGCAGCCTTCAGCAGAAGCAGCCCTGCTGAGTGTTTTCATCTTGATAGTACAGGTGTTTTTAAAATTTCATGTCAGTAAAATCTAGGAACTGGTTTGGTTCAATGCAAACCTAATAACAAAGAGAACATATCTGTCCCTGTCCAGTGAGTGTATATGTGCATACACAAGCAATTCTGCGAGGGATCAAAACAGATCAGATTCATGATCAGATCATGGCTTGCAACTTCTGTCTTCCTGGGGGAAATGATAACTTGTCATCACTGTTTGTTGTGGCATTTAGTCCTGCTTAGTACCTGATATCTCTCTTTCCTATGCTTTGGACCCAAGGGTTCCTATCCTTTGTGAAAGTATGTGGTTTCCAATAGTAGCAGCCTTCTAGTATTTGAAGGGGGGCTATAGGGATGCTGGGGATGGACTCTTCATTAGGGACTGTAGTGA
>JBAFWW010057054.1:0-12054 GCA_036873685.1 Agapornis canus
CCAACCCAGGTGTAGGACCTTGCACTTGGCATGGTTAAACTTCATGAGGTTGGCAACAGCCCACCTCACAAGCGTGTCAAGGTCCCTCTGGATGGCATTCCTTCGTTCCAGTGCTCTGGTGTTAAACAATCTTTATCAAATAGGACCTGCCCCTGGGCTCAGTGCCCTGCTCCTTTATTTGCTGCCTGGTCAGACTGGAAGAAATATGGGCAGCCATTAAAGCAGCACCATTGAACTGCAGGGCTTATAGTCAGCTTGATGGTTAATATGGCCTCTGCAGGTCTGTGTGTGGCCTTGAGTAATTGATGGAATCAAATTCTTACTGAAATATTATGGACACTGCCTGCAACACTGTGTGCCGCTAGGAAACTGCAGAATGAGCGAGCTAGGGTTGAAGGTTTTATCAGAGCAGCTTTTGTCCGGTTTGTGAACTAAATGTCTGTTAGCCCACAGGGGTGCTGTCCTGGAGTGAAATTTCTAGGTAAATTTAATCTGAAAAGGCTCTTGTTCCTGCAGCAGGAACAAAAGTGCTGTAAGTGGCACTGTAAGTGGATCAGGAGACTTTGAATTTGCATTCGTAGTGCAAATGCAACAGCAGTGTAGACATACTCTTTGATTGATTTCATACTATTGTGAACTCCTATTCTGATTTCATGGAACTTAGTTTTGGGTTTTGGTTTTGTTTTTGGTTTGGGTTTTTTTTTTGGTTTTTTTTTTTTTTTTTCTGATTTTGTCAACTGTTCTGTAATTTCTATGATTTCTTAAAGAGAGACCCCAGGACTCAGATTCACGATGTATTAATCACTAAAAAAGCTGTTATTTCTATTTCTAAAAATTTCTGGAAATGGTTTGCCAAACTAGACTCTCAGAGCTCTTTAGGGTATTTATACACAGTGGCAAAAGCAAACAGGCAAGACTTTGTATTTCCTTTCTACTGATGCAGAAACTGGGGCAGGTGCTGAAGGCTAATTTTCACATCTCCAGTTTAATAAGTGCATGTATCTGGACTGCAAACAGCTGTAAACACAGTCCAAGTGGGTAAGACAGTGCCTAGACTACAACGCCATATTCCCCTTTTATTCTGCAGAGTTATAATGAAAAGCCCGTGGTAAAGTCATCTTAAGGGAAATGTCCTGTAAGTTTAAAAATAAAATGAAGGAAGAAAACAACAAAAGGTTTTGTTGATTGCCTCTGCTCTCCATCCTGCCTGGCAGCCCCCTTTATGGTCTGCTTTACCGTCCTGCCTGTCAGGAAACAGGAATTAAAGATCTGTCAATCACAGATAGCAAATAAATGTCATCCTATCCCACGAGCTTTTCCTTCTGCAATGATTCTACCTAGTCATCAAAGCCATTTCCAGCTGGTTTTGCTCTTTTTCTGCATGCTGAATGTGTATTTGAAACCATTCAGCCCACTGCTTGAGGCTGGCTGTCAAATGAGCAGCATTTAGGGCTGCTGCTGGAGAGGATGAGAGAAGTGCACAACAGGATTACACATGATCATCCTGTTTGTTAATGCCTGCTCAGCTCCCATCCTGTGTCCTGGCCAAAGCCCCTTCAGGAGGGTCACTTGGAGGACTGCAGTCTCTGCTCTTGCTTTGAAGTCCCCCTGGAGGAAGAGGGTGGGCTGGGATCTGTACATTACCCAAGAGTGAAGGATTTAAACTCTTGTCTTCCTGTTAAGTGAAGCCGTATCTCCTATACAAGGGGCTGCTGGGAGTGATGGGACAAAAGGGCACTGTATCAGACCAAAATCCGAGTGAAGAAGAGGTCTTCCTGTGATAGAACAAAACCACTTTATGGTTCTTTGTATTTCTAAGGTGGATTGGCTTATTTTTTCAGAACCATAAGTATTCCCTTACATTTAGGGACGGCAAGGGATCACATTTCAGGAAAGAACATTTCACCTTCAAGATCATTTCCCTGCAGTCTAATAGATCTTATCTTTCTTCAATGACATTGTGTCTTCTCCTTGAAGCTTGAATGTGTCTTTTCTATCTTTCTTTCTCTCTCAGTTCTTTATTTCTTCCTTTTCTCTTTCCTGGTTACCACTTCATTCACTCTTGGCTGAATTATGAGGACTAGGGTGGACTAGAGACTGACAGGGCTTACATCCGTCCAAGCAAAAGAACAACAGCAACCTAAGCTGTACAGATTTCTGATTTTGTCTTGCATCCAAAGAAGATTTTTAGGTTTATATGAGAGTAAGCCAACTAGATTTTCAACTCTTGAAGAATCAATGATTTCTGGTGGAAGGGGAGTAAATTGTAAAACTTCAGGAGAAGAGATCAGAGCTTATTCTCCGCTATATTGCTGAGTATACATTTGACTTTCCCTCTAGGACTCCTGAAACAGGCAAAAAGGTAGAGAAGACAATACTGATGATGCTTTCTGTCTTTGAGAAGTTGTAAGTGAATCAGTATGTATTAACTGAAGGTCTTAACCTTCTTTCACTGGTATTGACTGTGACTAGATGAAATCTTGCTTCTTTCAGGATTTCCCAGTTTCAGGATTTCTTTTGTGTGAAAGCATTATGAAGACAACAGGATTTTATCCAAGATGATTGATTGAAGTAATTTTATTCCGCAGTCTCCTGTCAAGGAAATAATTTCAGAGTCTCCAGCAACCCTTAGTCCTACAGCTCAAAGCCACACACTTGCCTTTGAGATGATGTACAGCCTATGTACTTAATACATTAAACGTACCTCTTCTTTTCCTAAAAGGTCATTTCAGTGCTTATTCCTGTCCATCAAGCAGATGAAGTGAGAGGACATATGTGTATGAGAAGGGCTATGCTGGGTCACACTGAAGGTCCCCTTGGCCTAGTGTCTTAACTCTGACAATCACCATCCAAAGCCAGTAAAGGTCATGCAGAGATATTTCTGTCTTCTTTCTCTTCCCAACCAGCCTCCAGGAATCTGGGATTTTCTGAGCCTGAGGTAACATCTTGGTGCACCCTAAATTTAATCTGAGTACAATGCCTTTCTAAAGTTAATATATTTGTTTGTATTGTGCAGATCATAAGCAGCCTAAACTAGCACAGAATTTGTGTCAGGTGCTGCACAAACATGGAGGAGAAGGGCCTCCTCTGCCTCACCAGGACCATACTGACAGTGAATTTAAAGTGCTGGTGTATAATATATGTTAAAGAATTTAAAGCAGCATGAGACAGCTGTGAGACATTATTAGTCTTCAAAAGTATTGGCACATCAAGTATCAACATATTTTCCATTTTCCTTTAGATATCATGACAGAGGAGACTTCAACAAAAAAGCCCGAAGGATGCTTCTTGCCAAGGAAAGGCAGGGCAAACTTGTTCATCTTCTCATCTTCTTTATTTTTTAAACATTTTTACTAACTTCCTTGTTTCTTTTGCTTATAAAAAATACTTTCTTGACCATGAAGGGAAAGTATGGGCTAAAGTATAAGGTGCTTCTTTGCCAGCTGACAATATGGATGCTCAGGTTGGAATATTGCTCTTCTGGTATTCATAAGAAATGGGATGAGGGAGGTGGCCAAAAGGTAAGGAAGGGCATGGAGATACAGCAAAGAAAGAATTAAAGGATGAGAGCAAATCAAAAAGACAGAATCAGTGTGGTTAAAGTGATGCACTGGGAAAAAGATTTTCCAAAGGACATTCTGAGCTGATATGAATGGAAACAATGCTGCTGCTCAGGAAAGAAATCACTACAGTCTTCTTCATGAAAAACTGTTCTTAATCCAGTTTTCTCTGTTTATTTTCTTGTGAGAAAGGGTGGTAAGAGTTACCAGTCACTAAACACCAGTGCCTACTGTAAATCCCTGGGATCAGCAAACAGCCATTATGAGTGTCAGGCAGTATTTCCAGTGCTGCAGAGCAGCAATTCTTCAAGTGCTGAGTGTGGAAGAGTTTGGGGAAAATCAAGTTCCTACCCACAGGTTTCAGATTTTTGCTTGTACTTTCCAGCAAAAGCTATGAAGCACACAGGTACAGTACCCACATTTTCCTGATCTGCTAAACTCTTCATGTGATGTCTTTTAATATAAAACTACCACAAGTTGTTTGCAGGGCCATAAATCTTTTAAAAAATCCTAGGTTATTGTAAAAAAAAGAGTAAAAACCTTGATGAAAAATGATAATGTGTAATATTTTCTCTCACACTAAAGTTCAGATTGTCTTTGTGTTTTGGTATCAGCCTCAATACTTTATAATTATACTTTTTTAAATTTTCAATGGTTTTAATGAACTTAGTGCAACAGAAAAATAAGCACTAATGTACATAACTTGCCAATTTCCTTCCATTCCCATCCATCTCATAATTTGTTCCTTTATGCTGGTTCCAATAGCCACTCTCCCTGGTAGCAGAAATACTGTAACACTGATGTCTGTCAGCTTCTCTTTCTTTCTTCTCTTCCCTTCAAGTATATAACTTACTGCTCTTCTCCTAATGGCAAAAACTCTGAGGAACAGCCCCTTGCTTAACATGTCAAAATGTGAGTTCTGGCTGGCGATTGCTTTGGTTTTGTTCCCTTGAGATCTGATGGTGCCAGAAATCAAAGCATAATTTTGCAGATGCTGAGATCCTGTAAGCCCCCTAGGTTGCAAATATAAGCCATAAAGCCAGCTGGCACTATGTACATGTGCTAAGAATGTAAAAGTATACATTTTTAGTTTTCAACCAACAATGACCAATCTCTGGTAACTTCAACAGAGTGAAGCATTACTAGCTTTATTTTTGGAGAGTAAGTGGCTCTGTGCATCCCCCTGAGCATTTCTGCTGTTCTAGTGCTGCTGTTTTAAAGATGTTGTTCAGAAGTATAGAAATTTCTTTGGTGCCTTTCCAACATATCTGTGGCTCTTTAAAGGGATACCGCACTCTGACAGCACCTTCAGTTCACAGCAGAAAATTTAAATTATTTCAGTTGTAACCTTAACCTTGTTAATTTCAAATTGTTTTACCTTTCTTCTAAAGGAAATGCATTCAAGGGGGAGAAAAACCTTACACGACGTCTAAATTAAAGCAAGAAGAAGATGATAGGGCAGCTAGCAGGCTCATCTGCGAAGAGGCACTAGGTAGCCAAAATGTGTGTGGGAGCTTAGAGAGATATAACAACATTCTATGCTGTAAACTATGGGGAAAACAGAAAAATACATATTTAAATTTCAAAAGGGTCTGGACAATAAACAGAAGCATAATATCTGTTAATCTGGACTTTTCCCTTTATGTATTCGTTTGAGTACTTTCATTCAGTACAGCATGTTTTTTGCTGAATCTTGAAAATAGCAGTAGCTGGTTAAAGCAATGATGTGGGTGAGAGGTTTTTTGAGGTGTTTTACAAATAGGTCTGTACAGAGAAGGGTGGTAAAAAGTTTTCCACTTCCTCTAAACTTCTAGAATTTTTTTTTCTTTTTTCCTATTAGGACAAAGCAAAAGCCTTTCGACTTTTATATATGAAACCTATTCAGTGGGAAGACTGCCCCAGTACAGACAGAAGTTATGGTCTTGTGATCACACAGGATTTCACAGAGTCAATTTCAGACTGGAATGATACACTTCAACCCTGGATAAGCAGCAGACTAAGTCAGGATCTCCTCAATGCTGTGCAAACAATGCAGCACGAGCTCACGTTTGGTTCTCCGGTGTCCAGCCTTGCACTCTGACTAAAATGTTACTCTGAACTTTTATTTTTCCCAGTTCTGATCAAAATTCCAGGACCTGAGGAACTTTTCCTGAAGCAAATTGCACCCAAACCACTAGGTTCTTATGCAGAGTTTAAATTTCAATGAAGTGGTATTTTCCAATGAAAAAGAAAAAAAGTTTAATTGAAAAATTCCTGACAAGCTCTAATCCTATTAACTTCACTGTAGTTGCACATATGCTAATGAGAGCCTTGTGTGAGAGACTGTTTCTAAATTTACAAAACACAAGACCCAGGACATGCATATTATATGTAGTTTGACACAGGCCCATATGGTTTGTATTCTATATTCTAAAACAATATTATAAACATTTTATAAGGTTGCAAAAGTGAGTATTGTAAATTCAAGAAATGCAAAAGTTATTGAGGCATGCACTTTGGACTCTCCTTCTCTCCAGTGTAACTGGTCATATACACCTTCAAACTCTTCTTCTTTCCCTGCTTGTCCCTCTTACATTCCTCCTCTCTCTACTCCATGCCTTTTCTCTCTGGATAGTCTTTTTAGCAGATATCACCTCTCACATGTGGCTCTAGCACACCATACATAATGCCGTTGTTTCCTTTGAGAACACACACAGAACTAGTCTCAAGGAGAAGAGACAACGTAGAAAGAATTGCACCCTGCTTATACCACCCAAGGAGACCTTTCATTGTGCTTTTTGCAACCAGATTTGCCTATCCGACATTGACCTTTTTAGTCATCAGTGCGTTTGTAGTAAGAGTGGGTAAAGCCCTTCCTAAATCTTTGTTCGCAAAGTCAAGCCATGATGATGAGACACCATCATGAGCTGGCATTTTATTGCCTTCTCTTCTGTCCTGTCAGATCACACTGAGTTCCGCAGGTAAAAGGATACCTGCTCCATGGAGTGTGGGTGGTGATTGCCATGTAGGTGTATTGTTCTTGATTGCTCTTTGGACACTTCTCAGGAAGCACAGTTCATCAATAATTATTTCTTCAAAAACATGTATTGTGAAGTGAGATATTGCCTTTATTTAAGCAATTGCTGGCTTACAAGGGATCACATTTTATGACAAAAGTTGTCCTTGTGTACCAAAACTATGTTAATTTTTCTGTTACAGTGCATCTTATTTCATAGATAAATAGTTATTACTCTTTTGTTATGCTATGTGACTTGTTTCACTTTGATGCTCAATGCCCCAGGCTTATGCAGAGGTCTTTGCTAATGTGGAACTCCAGTAAGCTCATCAGCATGATAATCATGAGCGGGGATTTGCCCCTGCCTTTCGACTTTGTGACTGAAGGAAGACACATTTCCTTGAGAAACAGAACAAACTTGATTGGAAAGCATGTCAACCCAAAGGGTAGAAGCATCTCACTGCTTTCAGCAAAGTTAGTATCTAGTCTAAGATCATTAATCAATGGAGAAAGGTGGTAGAGATGAATTCCCCTTCAGTTTTACCTGTCTTTGTTATCTATTTTTGGAGAGGATAATTTAACTTCTGGAGGAATTTATCTAGTCAAGAGATTTTAACTATGATGCTTAGACACCATTACTAATATTTAGATGGCTAAGGTATAATGAAATGAATATCACATTCAATTTCAGGTGACTTCTGAGCTGCTGTGTGGAGTCCTGTTGCTTTCATGGTATGTGGTTTTATGATGCCACTTCCATGGTAGTGGAGAAGCTGCAAGAGGGTCACTGCACTGTATACATCCTGCAGCAGAGGAGTGGATCTAAACTGCAAGCTCTGTGTTGCACCATAGCAGCTCTGGCATATAAATATGAATATCATGCTGACCTAAAGGAAGTATTTTTGTTCAGCTTGACAAGCTGAAATATTTAGAATCCAGTTTACTTGACTGAAAAGAATGTATTTTGCTTATATTTTCCCTATGGAAAACTGAGGCATTTCTGGAAAAAGTAGTATTTTCCCACAGAAAACTGGTTTTTGCTTAAAAAAAAAAAAAAAAAGATTGTGATGGAATCTTTCCAAACATCTGTAATTATAGTGCACACATAAAAGGGGCCAAATTGATTCTGTAAGGGCATTCCTAACTGCAGTCTAGCCATAATCACTGTTAGTCTTTGTAACATTAAAACTTTTGAAAGTTATGAAATTCTTGGTGCATTCATAACTTCTTAAAAATTCACATGAATATACTATGTTGTATTCTATGTACTTTGACCCATGCTAAATTAAAGGGCAAAACCATGATGATATAGGCAGTCACCCACTAGGCACTGGGCAAAGACCACCAAACTCATGTTCATGTCTGAAACTGCTACTGTGTCTGATTCCAAGTCCGTGAAAGGTTTAGTTTTATACCACTAGCAAGTCGAGAGGAGATGCAAATGATAATTCCTAAAGCGTGAAAAAGAATTTGATCTTTTTCAGATGATCTGCAGTCCAGTGTCCTTGGAATTAGGTACATTTTAGGGAGAAGGGATGGTTGTAGCTCTCCTCCCGGCAACCCCCACTGGAAGTAACAAGCTTATTGCATTTTACACCCAGGTGTTTGCCATAGAATCTGACACATAACCTTGCCCTGGAAAACTATAAAACAATATAATTTATAGAAATAAACTGAGTGAGAATCATTATTTTTTATTGGTACCACTTAATGTGCAGAAAAAGCATACTTTCCAAAAATATGGAATAAACGTTCTGTTAGCCTTATTGGGTCCAAATGTTAGGGTTTAAATTATTTTACTATGCAAACTTTCTTTCATATCTTGGCAGTAGTGATTTCCATTTTTATTCCTTTGGTATCCATAATCTTATTAGAATCAAAAACATATGTTTTGAGATCATTGGACAGATCCCTTCTCCCACCCTACCCCCTTCTCTGCACATTAAAAAATGCAGTGAAAAGACTGACACTTAGCATCGAGAATAACGGGAATGGTATAGGAGAAAATGATGTAGACTACCAAGCCTGAATGGGAAAAACATTTGAGAAGTGTAGTTTGGTTTTCATGCTTTTGATTTGCAAGTCATTAAAGATGCAGAAGTGTCCAAGCCTCCTTCTGGCTGCCATTTGGAGCCACACTTCCTCTCTTGCAACAGGAGGTGCTCGCACCAGGATCACAGATCTACAATTGAAAAAGTGTACAGGCAGATTTGAGCTTTATAACACTTTTGGGGATGTAACACTTGCTACAACCTATACATCTTGGTGTCAGGGAATTATATCTGTGGGGTTGAAATGTTAGATCATTGCTATAGATTTATGAATATCTTTTTTATTATTAAGAGAGCAATGACAAATCTCTTAACATGCGAGCTCAGCAGTGTGGTGAAATATATTGCATATTCCACCTTGTTGCCCCCCTGTCATGGGATACTGAGCAGATAGCAAGGAGCTGGTGGACTTTGTTTAGATATTTTCATGGTAGCAGACAGTTTTTTTTTTTCTAATTTGTCTTTATAAATGCATTTAAATTTATGTTAAATTAGTGATTATGGCAAGTTATGGCTATTAGAGATAGAGGCCTAACGAAATCTTTCCTTTTCTCTTCTGGGGCAGCTACTTCATCATTTTATACCTCTGTTGTGTATTCTGTATGAAATGAGCTTTTACGCATTCTGATGTCCAAAGCTGAAATGGCAGTTGAGATTCCTGTCAATAATGTGAGGGAAATATGACTTCAACTGGTTGCAAATAATCCTAAAATTTCATATAAATGTAGTTCAAAGTGTACTTAAAAATAAATGCAAAAGTTCTATGATATGTAGATTCACTGGAAGTACACCCAGACCATCTTAATTCCCCCTGGCAGTGACATCATTTAATGCCTCTTTGAATAAGATTAGAAATGTTTAACATTAAGTATAATCCAAACTCAGAATTTTTTCAGGGAGCTGAAGTTAAATTAATTTACTGAATTGCAGCCCATCAACTAATAATGCTTAGAAACATCACTAGGGGTGAGTTGTTGGTATATTTCTGGGAAAGACATTTTTTTAATCATTGTTGTGGGAGCAGAACAGAACTCTGCTTAAGCAAAAAAAGTTGCAGCTTGTGCTTCTTTAATGACAATTTGAGACAAATGTTTCAAGATCTGTATTCTGCTTTCAGCTGAATGAAGAATTCCCACTAATTGTACAGGGGTTGCCAAACACCTTGATTATAGATTTTGAGGACTTCTACTGGCATGGCCCAACTTAGAGGTATTAAGAGTGACAGCCCCTCAGTTCCTTTTCTGTTTGACCCAGAGTGTTATCCTAACATCTTTTGACATGAATTGTATCATGTGTTATGACTCTGATGTTTTAGGTAGCTAACCAAAATTCAAATCTAATCTTTTAAAGATGACATTGAATTTCATCATTTTTTTGATCGACCATTTACTTTGCTTGCTCTAGTATCAGAAGTTGTGAGGTAGTATTATACCTTGGACTTTAGTACACAAAGTACTTACTTGAGCGCAACATAAAATGCAAAATTTAATCTACTTTTAAAATGGTTTCAGCTTGCTATGAGAAAGGAACTTTTAATTCAGAAAAGGTACATCCATGACCAGAAGTTGAGTTGCATCAGCTCCCTGAACCACTTAATCCAGATACTGATGGGGATCAGAGTTCCCCCAAGCACCTTGTGCAGCTAATGCAGAGACACAAAATACTCAGCCTGGGTTCATATCACTTAGTTTTACAGACCCGAAGACAGCACATGTTTCCTCCATGGAAGAAACAGACACCTCCGGAAACTTGGAGGTTCCTCCCTCTCTCATCACTGGCTGTATCAAGAGCCTGGGATGACTGATTCCCAAATGTTAACCAATTTGTAGGCCATGCTATTTACATTATCTGATGATTAAACTGAGAAAGAACAATTGTGGTTTTTTGAACTTGTCATGAACTAAGGTAGTTTGTCAAATTGACAGATATGACTGAACCATAAACTGAAGTCAAATTTTTCAAAGTGGATATGTAAGACCCCAAACCTTGTATTTGAGGACAAAAATAAAAGGAATGTAATAGGTATGTAAAGAAAAGAACTGCTTTTAGGCAATATTAAAGCAGCTTCTATACAAATAGTCACCTGAACTGGAAGACAAATATCATTAATTTCAGGTATTTTCTTATAAACTGTAATTGATCATGCAGCATGATGGAGAAATTTTCTTAGCTATAAATAGGAAACTGCTGAAGACAATTAACTGATTTTTTTTTCTCTTCCAGAAAACATCCATAGAAATAACAAAATTAAACCAGAAATATTTTGCTGAAAAAGAGTAACTTTTCCCGGAAGATATAAGGACTGTTTTTCATTAGTATGAGCCATGGGAAATATTGCAGCTTTATAAGTGAAGGCCTGACATACGATTTCTATCAAAGATACATTTCATTTACACTAAGCTTATTCAGCACTACTCTTATACAATGTTCCCTACCAGCTGTTGTTGCTGCTGTTTGCTAGTAATTGATTGCTTTGTTCCTGGCCTGAGAAAGTGTGTCACTTAGTGTTTAAGCTTCTAATGGGCTACCAGTTTCTTCCTTTACCAAATATGAATTGTGCCAAAAAACACGGAAAGCCCATTAACAAAACTTGGGATGCAAATAAAGTTTTGAATTTTGTTGCTTAATTTCATCCTTACCCACATAAATTATACTGCAGAGAGTATTCCTGACCCTCTAAAATAACAATAATTTGCTAAAGTATCCACTTACTTATGTATCATCCACATGTTCTATTTTTGTATCAGTGGTGAATCCAAGAAGTCAAATTGCCCATTACTAATAGTCATGTGGCTGCAGTAGCTAAGAGTCCAGAACATGCTGAGAAAATGCTGGAAAATGTCTTTGGGAACGTATAATAAAAGCACAAGCATGCACATAGCAGTAAACTATTAGATGAAGTAATCTATATACATATTTTTTTTGAAAGCTCTTTAAAGAACAACATTCATGGCCATTCTCAGAACAGATTTTCATTCTGGCACCTCTTATACAACTTGGGATTACATTACATGGTTAAGTCACTGAGACTTCAGTAGTATTGCATGAAAGGGTAAATGTGCACCAGCATGTACCATGGCCATGAAAAAAAGACAAAGTTACGGACTTCCTTTTTTGGTAGACAGTACTTGCTGAAATGGGTAGGGAACAGGCCTTGAGGATTCACGGTTGAAATATATTATGAAAGTTATGAATTCAAGCACATAAGTGGGATCAGTGGATTACTGTTGGGTTAGTTCCTTTTTCTTGCATGCATATATTTATTTAAAAATAAATGCTTAAATACAATTGATGCTGCATATAGATTTAATTGCTGCTTTTAGGTGTGTTCTGGCTGACAGTTACATTATCAGTGATATTATTCTCAATCTTGTGATTTTCTCCAGAAAATTTGGAAGTTCATAGAATCATAGAATAGTTAGGGTTGGAAAGGACCTTAAGATCATCT
>JBAFWW010057057.1:0-17269 GCA_036873685.1 Agapornis canus
TCTATAATTACCCGGGTCCTCCTTCTTGCCCTTCTTATAGACTGGTGTGACATTTACCATCCTCCAGTCCTCAGGCACCTCTCCTGATTTATAGTTATAGAATACCCATTTCTAATATGCTTACAAATATTAGCATCTTATTGGGCAAATCTGTAAATATGTCACCTGTTAATCACATTTAACATCTCTAGAAACTGAGTTTATCTTCATTCAAAGCATGATTCAATAAATAGAGATCAAGATATTTTTTTTTCCTTCAGAAGATGTTCAGTCATTCCTAAAAGCTACAGGACATGGGGAGCTCACTGCATCACTGGAGTAACTATTGTGGTTATAACTCAGTGGTTATTAATTATTCTCATGATCTCGTGATCTTTGCCTGACAGTTCTCCCATGCATGTCTTTCATATCCCTTCAGCATAAACAGAAAGAAATCTGAGCTCTGTCATTTTACTCCGAATATTTTTCTCTTTCTGCCTACCTGAAGCAGCTCTGTTGCCTTCTGGGAGTATGTACACTAAAAGGGTTTACACATACAGCATCCCCTGAAAGTACAGCTCATCCAAGCAAAATGCGCTGTCCTGTTACTTCCTAATCCAACTCCTCAAGTGCATTAAACCATATTGTAAAAAGGACTCCTTTGCTTGCATCACTGCATCTTCTGCTGGGTTTTGCTGATGCATGCTTTTGTAGACCAGGATTTTATTTTTCTTACAATTTCAACTTTATCAGCCTTGTACAGCCACAGTTGCAGTGGAAATGTAATGGAAGCATGTGGCTCCTTCATTCAACAGCTGCTCTCTCATTTTGATGGAGGCTTACAAGTATTTCCTATAAAGGGAGCATAATGGAGGTGCACACCATGGGGTTTATGTTGGGAACCCAAGCAAATTTTCAGAGGCTTTGATGCTGTGGGATGCATTCGGAGCTGAGCATGGCATTTCAGTTTGGATCTATCTGGGGCAATGCATTTTACTTGCATCATGTCTGTCCTAATGTTGCCTGTGTATATGGCTGACACTGTGCCACTCTAAAGATTCAGGACCCAAAGGAGTTTGCAAGTCTTGAACTGATCAGTTCTAGTTGGTTGGTTGTAATTCCTATGTTGTTCATAACAACTACAAACTAAAGCTCCAAATGAGGGGTTATTTTTTTCTCATATAAGCTAATCAAGCAAACTATCGTCTTTTATTACATTACAAATACACGTCATTTATTTTCCTGATAGTTTCTTACACAGAAAAGCTGAGATCTTTGACTGTTTGTAAAAGTTAATTACTGGCCTGAGTAAATGCTTACTTTTTCTGATAACTTGACATCAAGGCATAGAGGGAATCCTGTTCCCTTTTGTCAGCTCTCCAAATGTTTCCTCAGCTCAATATGTGGCATTCACACCTGAATGAAATTTCATCTCTCGCTCTGTTCCGTTTGTTTGGACTCTGTGTTTTCTTCCAGTCTGTAGCACTGCTGCACTTGCTCCCAGTTCCCTAGGTTGCTTTTATTGAAGTGACCTTTTCTATCTGCGTAGGGTGCTATTTGTCATTCGGCTCCTCTTCAGTCCCTGCCTCACCCCACCAAGGTATTGCCTTACATGTCACTCCTTTACAATAGTTCCTTTCAATTTAGTGCATTTATGTTGGATATCATAGGGTTGTAACAGTGTGATTCTCAGTAATTGAGCTTTTCCTCTGCTTTTATTCAGGTCAGGTCTAATGATTTGTGAAATAAATAAATAAATGCTTACATAGAAGCAGAAACATAACAGTATCTTTATGATTGTAGTGATAGCTGGTACTTATCTGGATCTGAAAAAAAACCCTAGCAAATCAAAAGGAAACAGTTGTCATCAAAATGATAACTTAGTGGGGAAGTTGTATTATTTTGAGCAGACTCCTTGTCCTTGGTGATCTGTTAATTTAGGAGCAATAACTAAAGCTCTCTAGAAAATAAGAATGACCTTTTATAAATGATAAAAAGCAATGTGTAAGTTTAGAAGCCTGTATATACCAAACCCCTAAAAGCCAGGGACTCTTACTGTCCTGCTAGATCTTTCAGGATCTGCCAAAGGGGCACTGGCTTACTGTCAGCTGCAATGCCCTTGAAATTCCATTTATAATAACAGAAAAGTTCAGTAACGTCTCAGGACTCCCAAAGAAAAAGATTTATGACCTTGCTATTTTGAAAGATCCTTCTTGGTGTTGAATCTCCAAACCTGGGGGCCAGTTGTTAGTATATATTGAAATGGAAAGCCCCACCTGCAAATTCACATGATTTGGGGAAATCTCAGAAATCCAGACTTTAATACTGCACACTGAATTAGTTGAATCTGTAGCATATAAGCCATGGTAACTATTTTGGGGCTTACAAATCACTTTTTGTACTGGAATCAGTAGGAATTTTGCACACCAATCACTTTTTCTACTGGAATCAGTAGGAATTTTGCACACCAGACACCAGGCTAGCTACTTAGCTATGTAATAAAGCGTGAAATGTTCTGCCTAACAAAACAGTGTTTGAGCATCTTTGTTAATATTTGTTCTCACAAACAGGTGGATAAGTGTTTCACTTGACACAAATCTGTCAATTGCAGGGCCTAGCAAACATGAAAAGGTGTGAAATCTTTGTAAGTTTGGGAGCTCCAAGTTTCTGAAACATAATTTATGAAGACAAAAGAAGGGAGTTTGTGGAGTTAGAGCTCAAGTGGTAAATGATAGCTTTGAATTATTCTGTCAAGCACTGAGAATGCGGATTGGGACTGGGATAGTTTGAGAATACATATAAATCCTTAGTGACCCTTCAAGTACACGTTTCATCAATCCCTAGCACCTTTGTTTCAAGTGTAGCTGAAAAGTTACCATGAAAGCAAAAGGGACTAACATGGAGTCAAATCCCCCAGGAAAAGGGAGTTGGTAAGGATTGTGTGGAATGAAAGAAGAAATTTGAACTTTTTCCATTTGCAAACGTGGTTAGATTACTTTATTCTAAAGCAATATATGGCTTGGTGGAGGTTTTTCCCATTCTAAGTTTCAAACTTTTTGCTTAACTACCTTTTCTCTTTCAATGTGAGCAAAAAAAAAACCCAAAAAAGACACAAATCTTTAAAATGAAATGTGGAAATATTTGCTTAAAAATCTTCCAACTGAAATAGCTCAGCATTTCAGAAATGAAATAATTATGGTTTCTGCATTTTCCAAATCTCTTCCCCTTTCTCCTCTATCTTTTTCAGATAAAGTGTAGCATAATTTAATTAGATATTCATGAATAGTTTATCTCTGTGGTCTGAAGCAGGAACTAGGCAGAAACCAGTTAAAGAATATCTATTTATTCTAAAATCAGTTAACTTAGTAGACATGGTACAGCTGGTCAGTTATACTTGTGAGAGCCCTGTGCAGCTGAAGAAGAGGTCCTGGAGAAAACCAGACTGCCTGAAGGTAAGGAGGAATTTCCAAGTCTGAGCTTCTGATTTGAGACCGACTTCAAAGCATGATGAGATTATGGATACCGATGTGTGTGAAGAGGCTGAGAAAGGCTGGTGAGGGACTGTACTTATAAAACTAATCTGAGGAAAAGTCTCAAAAGACTGACTAGAAACCACAATTTCAGGAGTGTTCTGTCAGCATCTAAAGCCCGGTCCATCTGCACAGGTAGCACAGCCACTTCTGCCAAATCGTTTACAGAAAGCCACTGCATGATACAGATCACCAGAAGCTGTAATCAGAAGTACATACAAGGCCACCAAATTTAATTCTTCACTCGTTTTCCAACCACAGACCAGTTCTTCTGAATTTTTCTGTTCTTTTTTATTGTTGACAGTTGGAAAGATTCCCCATTCTTGATTCCACATTTTAAATTCTTCAGTTCCTCTGAGGCCATGCCAGAAACATGCATTAGAAAGTCTTGTTTTGTTTCTTTTTTTTTTTTGGAGCAATTTCCTTTACTCTCTTGTCATAAAGCAACTGGTACAGTTTTACAGCTCTTTATCATGGAAGCTTTATTCTGGGGAGCTGCAGTCATTGCTCATTGAGACCTAGAACCCCAAAAGAGTTGTGGACTCTTCTGGGTAATACAGGAGTTACACTGTTCAGTCAAGTTTTGTTCAAATGATAGCAGCTTCTTAGTGCTTAAATTTCTCTGAGGAAATTGGTACTGGTGGGTCCTGCTCGATAAGCAGCCTTTGCACTCAGTAGTTTCTTCATAGGACAGTAATGGTCAGCTTGTAGAATAGTATTTTCTTTATATGATAGTCAGATTCAATTTAAACTTCCAAATTCCCAAGGGGTTTGCAGGCCCAAATTCAGTTTCTGGATAGCTGGTCTGACATCCATTCCTCTAGGTGGGTGGGCTTTGTTAGGTTTTGAGGGTGAGGAGAGGATGCATGTGGTTTGGGGTTATGTTGTGGGTTTTATTCATTTGCTTAAATATATATACATGAAATACTTTATTGTCTTTCTGGGAATATTAATTTGGAGCTGGTTTTTAATAACCAATTCATTAGGTTCATTTGATTAACAAAAAAGTACATTGTCGCTGGTTCTTTTCAGGGATTAATGCTCTATCATGCTGAATTATATTAAAAGGATCTACAGAACTATTACCATTAGGTTTCACTCTATGCAAAAACTCTGCAGTTTAATTATTCCTAATTCCCAGAAAGTGCTCTCAGGTGGTTTTATGAGAAAGCATCTAAAAAGTTTGAGAAGACTGTGGAGAAAATGTATCATTCCAGTTTGGTTTAGGCATAGTGTTATTAAAGAACAGAAAAATATAATGGAAATAAAGAGAAAAGAAGAGTATTTTCCACTGTAGTTTTTCTAAACCCCATGTTTCCCAACACCAGAACCTCTCTGTATCTCTCCTGTTAGTCTTCCATCCAAGGAAATCTTAGACCAGGAAACAGAGGGCAAGTGCCATAGATGGGAAGCAGTTAGTACTTCCAGATCAACACAACCACGAGAGTGGGATTCTCGGCTTTCCAGGCCACCAAGTACTTACAGAAATTGCCAAGTTCTGAAAGTTCAGATGTATTTTCGTAAGAGTTAATGCTTTCTCCACCTTCAGGTTGCACTTTGAAACCTATTGAAGACATGAGCCATTGTTAATTTAATAGTATAATAACAATATGTGAACACTGGTAAGTATTCCCATGAGTAAAATCACAGCAATGGAGAATGTTTAGAACAGGCATACAGCAAACTGCTTAAACCCAGAGCAACCTGTGACACAAATCTGACTGCTTTAACAGGCTTTATAAAACTAAACCCAACGGGTTTTCTTACTGCTCCCCTAGCTGCTTTGTATTAATCTGTATTATTAGACGAAAGTTAAAGGCTCTCCAATGATTCCTTATTTGTACCCTATTCATCAAAATTCAGATAATGAAACTGTTCTCCTGCTCTTATTTGTTCTTAAATGTTGTTTGAGCCACTAACTCAATGCCTAATGCTACTTTTAGCACTTTTTCCTGTGGTGACCTCCATTTCACAACTACAGAATATAAACCAGCAAAAGATAGTGCTCTATAGCAGAATTTTCACTGCTAAGCAACTTGAAATAAGGATATTAAATCCACTTCTACTTTACAAGTGATCCATATCGGAATATGGATAGTTTCTGTGTTGTCTGGATGTAAACCTTAGGACTTTTTGCAGAAATATTTATGTCACAGTTCTTTAGCTGAAAGTGTTAAAATCTTAGTTAGAGGATTTAAGAAAGAGTAGATAATCAAACTTAAAATAGAAGTGATTTATTAGCTGGTCTACTGTAAACATTATATATTTAGTCGAGAGATAGAGACAGTAGTGTGAAGAAGTTTCTGAATTTAGAATCCAACTTCAGGTTCCTGCAATTCCATTTATCTTGTTTGAATCCTTTTCATGAGACATTTGAGATTCAATATTGATAAAAATTAAGTCACCAGGAAAAAAATTAATTTCAAAAAGATGAGACAAGTGAAAGAAATATAATGCTGTTGTCTTTAATGATAATATAGTCAGGTTGCTTTTTCTGAGTGCTAGAAGAGCTCCAAAAATACCATTGCTACTCGCCTTATGAGTATTTAAATATCAGTGGCTCAGAGCAACATATAGCTCTGCTGTGTCACTGTAGAAAATTGTTGTGCCTCACATAGGCGTTACTGGGCTAACTAATTCATCAGGAATTTGTGTAGAATTGAAACTGCCTAGTAAAGATTTCAGGAAATAAAATTGCTTTTCCACTTGCGAACACAACACACATCAGATTAAAACAAGGGGAAGAAAAGAAAAAAGAACATTGTGTAATGAAGCAAATGAAAGTAGCAGTGGATTTCTAATTGGACTTGGAATATCCAAGTTTCTTGCATGAGAGTAATGGAATTTCACATGTGAAAATTACTCACCTGTTTTGGAAGGGCATGTCTGCGCTCCAACATTACATTACCCAGCCTGTCACACAGTGAAGTGTACATTTTGTATTCCCTGGAGATCTTAATGGAATATTGTGACAGCTGTCAGTAAAGCAAATATTGCTGTCCAATGGAAAGAATGATAATTGTGAAGAACAGGGTAATCAATACCTTGTGGTTACATGTTTCCCTGCTTCAGAAAACTGATCCAATAGACATGCTACATGTGGAGGGGATGAGCTAGCAATTAAATAGGTACACAGAAGTACTGTCTTTATTCCATAAATCTCCAAAAGCTTACAGCCCTTCCTTTTTAAGGTTATCATTACCTTAAGACTTTGACCAGTAATGTCATAGAAAAGTTTGAAAGAGTTGGACAGAATTATTCCATAGAAAAAGTGTAAAGCGCATCCTGTAGAATGGTTATTGTGCTAAAATGTTTCTCACTGTTGAATTTGCCATTTAAGAATACGTGTGAAGATGAGTTGATTCTCAAATATGATCCCATGTGTCCATGAGCTTAGGAAAAAAAGGTATTTATTTTGAATATTTACTGCTTGTTTTTCATGAGGAAAATAATTCAATCTGTGTTTTTAAACCACTAGCCACTATTTGTAATGCCTTTGTTAAACTATTTCAAGGTTATTGTAATATTTTGCTATTATTAATATTTCAGCAGTTATTATTTAAAAGGTATTTATATTGCTAGATGTGTTTGGTTATTACCCATATCCACCCTGGAGGCCTATGTAGTTTTAGGTGATTTTCATATGGAACATGCACATAACCCATGTGAGACATGCTTTCCTTCCCATTTGCTATACCTGTACCTCTACAGTATTCACTGGTGTTAGCCGGAGTGGGAGTAAAATGCTCTGCTGTGCAGTTTACTTGTCCTGTATTTTGTCAGTCCTCAGCAGATGGTGAAGACTGAATGTCTAAGTTAATGGAAACAAAAATTGGATGAAAAATACTATGTCCAAAAAAAATAAAGTCACATAAACTGAATATACACACACACACACACACACAGATCCATTAATACAAGCCAAGAAATGATGGAAACGTGGGAGCTGAGTGAGACATTAGCGATAGCAGGACTTCGGGGCATTCTTAAGGATGATATTTTGTGCCAGATTTCCCAGGACTTGCAGCTGTCATTTAATCACTTAAATCAGCTTTTAGAGTTTCAGAGGGTCAGAGGAGATAGTTACAGTTCGTCTTGAAAACATGCTCATTGTTCAGGATACCAAATGACGCCTTACTCTTAAAAAACATTACTCCATACTGTTGAATAAGCTGAGATTTGTAATTTTCAGATTTCTGCCTGAAATAATCTTTGGAGTTCTGCTTTAATCTTATTTTGTTCCTTATTGAGGGGAGGAAGGAGTCATGTATCATTTATTTTTGTGCCAGAAATTGTGTGACATCTCATGCATGTTTTGTTTCTGTTATCTGATGTTGGCTAGAAATTATATCTTACACTTGGTAATATAACCTTGAAATTCATTAGTGTGGTAGCTGGGAAGCGTACAGATGGTAGGGTTTGGCAAGCCAGTGTTTTTGGTAAAGGTCTCCTCTGTTTGAAGTCAGTGATTTGATAGTTGATTTATTTATCACTGGTTCACTGTAATTTAAATGAAAACTTAATTAGGTGAGCTTTGATTAAAATTCCATACGAATAATGTAAACGTTGGTAAATGGTAATTACACTCTGAATTGCTAAAGTATTGCAAATGCTTAGAATGTCTCCTACTACCTGCCTGGCTGCTGTGTTTTAGCAGTTCCTTTCAGACTCCTCCACTGTGTTTCCCAGAGACTTCTGTGTAATAGTGTTGTGGTTTACCCCATGATAGGATGGTTTAATTGCAAACGGCCTCTTCAAAACCCAGAAGTGAACCTCAAATTTTAACAATTACATATATTAGTTCTTAGAAGTCGGGGGGGCAATATAGGGCTGAATTATACAAGGTGTGGAGAGTGCATTTGTAAAGCGTTTGAAGTTTCCTCCAAAGATCAATCTGACTACAACGCAGTGGCATTTACATTTATAGCTAGCATTGACTGAACTTGTATCAACTGTAGATTGTCTCTGTATATGTTGATGGCCCCATACACGTATACGTTATAAAACGTGCATGCTGTACATACACATTACTCTCTGTATGAAAGAAAATGAAAGTGGAGAAATCAGTTACTTTTATTTTTTTAAAGAATTAGGAAGAGTCTGGGTATTTGAGAATTTCTTCTGGACGAAAGCAAGGAAAAGGGCATTATCTGTAATTAGAAATAATAATGTATAATTGGTTCATTTGCCATATTTCTACAGTTCTGATTTAGCTGAACAATGTGATCATTATGCCACCAGTTTTCAATAGAGGTGTCACAATGAAAAATAATTGCAATATTCCACAATATTAACTGTACCCTAATTGCAAAAGTTTTGAAATATAATTACCATGAAAGCTAATGCGACAGGGAACATTAAGCATAATTAGTGTATTTTAAAGAAGGGAAAAACTGTTAGAAGCTTGTTATTGTCTCATAAGGTAGCTTCAAATTAGCTGGATGCAGAGCACTTTCAGCAAGGTTTGCTATAATTTCCGTTATTAGCACAGACTGCAATAAATTTATTTGACATAGCCCACACCTGCTAACCCTGCAGGAAGGGATTTCTAATGTGCACAGGTCCCAGGCTTCATGCAGAATCTGTCACTATTTCCTGGGAAACAGCATTGGGTAAGGTTTAGGTGTGGGTTGGTTGGGGGGTTTGTTTGATAGGGTCAGTCGTGCTGCACTGCTCAAATTGCACCACGTTTCAAGGCATTTCTACAAAGACACACAAAGGTGCTGTAATGCAGCACTTCAAACAAAGCGTTCCTTGTACATCACACCCATGCTCTGAGAAAATGTACTATCTGTTTGCTTTAGAGAGCAAATCCCGGCTTTCACACGGGGCGTGGAAGCTCACCCTATGATTAGAATTCATTTTTTTGCAGGGAAGGAAAGCAATACATCACACCGCTTGCATACTGCAAATGTTTCTGTGCCTGTAGAGCTGGGGACAGGATACGGGCTGCAAAAAGCAGTGCTGATGTTCTGGAAGATCAATTTTTCAGCAAGAAACAGCTAAGAGATCTTCCTGTTGGTTTGGGGTTATATTTTACAGGTAGAAACTAACGGTTTTCTGGTTTTACTGTACTTCAAAATTCCTGCAATGTGTTTTGGTATAGGCTAGATCCAAACATAAATATACAGAGGAATAGCATTGTTTAAATATCATTACAGGGCACAGTTTTAAAAAGCACTTACATTGCTTGGTCTTAAATTACCATTAATCACTGAGGCTACTTTTCATCATCCCTGTTTGCTGTAATTGCAGATGTGTAACATTTATTTTGGAAGGAATTGCTGTTGTGCATTAGATAAGATTTTAGATTAGATAACGCAACCCATTTTCCCCTGGAACCATCTCTGGTAAAGAGGGAACCTTATGCTAACATTTGGAAGTGTAATTTCTGAAAACATCATGTTTTCAGTTTAACTCCTGTGATTTTTAATCTATCCAGTGTCTGCTAACAGCAAAAGCTCTAACATTGCTGCTAGGACAGTTTAAGATCTTATGGAAACTTGTAAGAAAGGTTCTTGGGTTTCTCCCTCAAAAGTAATTCTAATTTAATTCAAGCCCAGGAGAGAGCTTGTATCTAAGGAGGTAATGCTTAAATCTGAGAAAGGATGTTAAGGTATGGAAATTCAAATTATATTTACAGTGTGCATTATGGAAGTCAACCATTTGAAAGCAAGTAGGAAGAATAGGAACCTGGTCTTTCTTTCAGAAGTTGAACTGATCCATTTATTCAGCCTAACCCCACTTTCGGTGAATTTCTATTCTGCAAAAGTGAGGTGGGTTTTTTAAGTTCTGTTGAACTGTGGACATGGGAATCCCTTTATGTAATCTTTCATGAGTTCTTCACTTATGCTTTGAAGTGTGACAGTAATTTGAAACCTGTGCAGATGTTGCTGGTATATATATTACATAGGTTATCAGATCTTACAAGAGCACTTCCAGTTAGGAAATAGCACTTCAGAGCCATTGAACTGGGGGGGGAGGACAGGATCCAAGCAAGTTGTGGGAGTGTGTGATGTAACACTCCAGCCCCATGACCAGCACACAGACAATCAAGTTAGATGGTATTAGGAATCATATTGTGTTCTCACATCCATTGCACTTACATAAAGAGAACAGATTACAGACTGTTTAGTATTTTGCTTAAAGAAACTCAGCCACCCTAAGTTTTAACACTTAAGTTTTAATGCTTACATTATCTGAAATGAAGAATATGAGCTGCGATGTGTAGGGCTGGAATACCTTTATTTCTTCATTTAGTAGGATCTATCCCCGGTTCATTTTATTAACATGACCCTTACGCTATTTCCCTCAGCATGCAGAAATACAAACCCGATTCAAAGGGCAGGTTTGCACAGTTCCTGCTCTACCCCTGCTCCTACCTGACCTGGAGCTGTGAGAGCACAGCACAGAGATGCATTCAGGTTAATCACTGGTGCTGACAAGCCTTTCTAGGTGCTGACAAGCAGCAAGCCTCAGATCCAGGTTTTTCCAAAAGGCCTCTGCCTCTGAGTGTCTCAGTAATGATGCCTACATTTGAGAGCCTTTTCTTTTGATTATTCACCAGTGCTGAGAATTACAGGCAAAATATTGCCTTCATTTGGCAGCACAAGTCAGCTCTGTCTTGGCTCAAAGTGAGCTGCTGTGAGCAGCCACAGCTGAACATCCCCATCCCTCTAGGAAAGGAGCTGGCTGAGGTCACTTCGATAGAACACTGACACCTTTTGCTTGAAATGCATTAATGTTTCTGGAGTGCCTCATTTTCATAAAAGTGATGTACAGCTTCCTGGTATTGTACGTGCAACCTGTGTGCATCTCCCGCCAAAGCGCAGTACGATGTTAGTCGATTATCATGTTTGGTAAATGGAGAGAGTCTTTACAGTGACTTAAAGAGACTGCTGCAGCCAACTGGGAAAGACTTCAAGTACAAAGGCTATTTTGGTCTTAGTTTAGTGCCTTATAAAAATACACATTATTATCCAACTGTTACTACTAAAATAGGTACTTTACAGATGCCATAAATCTTGTCAATATCCTATTATTAAACAGGGACTTATCTACACAGAGAAATACTCTCTAATATTAATTTAGAATTAAAATACTGCCCATTTTAACAAACCAAACTATTCAGGAACTAGTAGTATTATAGAACACTTCAAGTGTGTGTATACGTGCTTGTATATACCTGAATATGCCATTGTGCCAGTAATTTTTTGTCCAATTGCAAAAATGCCTTTAGTCAATGGACTTGAAAAATATGTGTGCTTTCAGTCATAAGACCACTGACAAAAGTGTTTGTCCTTCAAAATGTGTTAAATTCATTTACTATGCTTTTATTAGAACATTTCCTTCTTCTTTCTCTTCCTTAAATCTAGGATTGAGATGCCTTCAAATGTTCTTTGGAGAGCTGCAGAAAACATTTGGTTTTGTTAATGATTTACTTAAAAGCCTAGTTGTGCTGTAAATGGTACTTAATAGACAAAGATGAAATAAGAGTACATGTAATGAGTTATACATAATCTTGCACGCTATGTATTTTTCTATGCACCTTCATGTGACCCAAGAACTCCTTATTCCATTGCCTCTGGCTCTGATAAAGCATACAGATGTGGTCTGACAGTATGAGCTTGCCCGTGGGCTGTGCATTCCTCTTGCTATCCCCACCATGTATCACCACGCCAAAGAAATGGCTGATCCATGTAGATGATAGCAAGATAATCTCACCACCCAGGGGAAAAAAAAATCCATGCTTAGTACACAAGCTGATAGCTCCTGGCACCCTGTAGTTGCACAAGCATTCAGCATGATGCACACAGGGTGAATCTTGATAGATATAAAGCTCATCAGCCGTTGGTCAGGGAATCCCATTATTGGTCCATACCTTGGGGAGCATTTTCATCATTGGTTACCATCACCATAAGACTGTGCTGCTTTCAAAAGCCTGTTTTACCTTCCGCTGGCATCATGCTGCTTGTGCTCTCCCTTCCTTTGTGCCAGCTGTCTAGTTAGTTGGATCATCAAAGTAGTCTGACTGACTGCTAGGCCAGTCTAGATAGCAAGATTTGCTTTCAGTTGGATGATCAGGCTGGTTTCACTCTATGCACAGTGGTGGTATCACTTGCCAACAGGAAGGAAAGAGGCTGGGGTAACAGGGCTGGGAATAAATGGCTTCTTTCAGCAGCAGTTTGGACTTTGTGGAAAGCTGCGCTCTTACAGATATTTGTGCAAAGATGAGCTTGTAATTATGTGTGCTCCGGGTCCACTGTTTATGTCTCCTTTAGAGGATGTCGTACCATGCTTGAGAGGTGCTGCTCCTTATCTATCCTTTCATCTGCTGATTCTTGTTGCTGAGCTAACTCTCTGGAGTACATTTCAGAAACACGTCGTGCCTCGTTAGTCCTTTCTCTGAGAAAGGATTCTGTACTTTTTTCCATCACTTCTGGGTTTTGCCTTTCTGCACTGTTTTCATTTTTAATTTCTTCCCGCTTCCTCTTATTCTTCCTTCTTCAAGTTATCAGTAAACAGCTTTTCCTTATGCAGAATCACAGGGCCTTCCACCAGCAGGTACCAAATGGGGGAGATCACCTTTCCCAAGCAACCTAGGCTTCTGGTTCATTTTTTAAGGTCAAATCTTGTGGATCTGTTCTTCTGAAAACAACTGTAAGCTATGTGTTTTGCAGGACTTGCACTGATTCATTATTTAATGCTTACTGTTAACTCCTTGGCTTAATTCCCATGTTATTTATTATATAGAACATTATTTCATCAGCTAGATTGAAACAGATGTGGAGAACAGAGCTCTGTAAATTTAAATATGTATTCAATACCCAAATCAAGCTTTAGATTTTCAGAAATTAATCTCCGTTTAGGCTCCTTTAAGAAAAAGGATTTCATTCTGGTTTTCTTGACTCTTAAACATGGATGCAGCTACTCAAGCATACAAAGAAACATATCAACACTGAAATGTGTAGATATTATTTTAAATAGATTGTATCTAGCATAGAAATTGGGCCTTATTACCACCACGGCAAACATTTGTTCTTACAACTGTTCAGCATATCTAGGTATGTGACTTGCATGTTCTTTCCTTTGAAATCATCTTTGAAAGTGAACTTTATCAATTGTGGTGCTAAGAGCTTGTATTTGCAAGAAGATTGCTTTTGTGGGTGCATAACCCTGATGGATGCAGTGCTGGCAGGAATGCTCACAGCATTGTTGCCACCTTCCCGAATTCTCTATTGGTAGCATTTCTGGACAAAGTGAACAAAATGCTCAGATGTATATTTTATTCTTGATATGTTGGGGCAGGCTGTGGATTTTAACTCCCTATATTTCAGGTTGCTCAATGGTTTGGAACAAAAGAACAAGCTGGAAGGGAAAAAATCACATTAGATCTGAGTCAGTCACACACACCTGCTGTTCCCTGCGAAGCCTTTATATGGTTGCAGGGGATATCCTTGTCTTCAGTTCCCCGAGGAGTCAAAGATGTGTCTCTACTATCATTAGTAAGCCAAAAATTAGACATTGGAATGTTCTTCACTCTCTCCCTTCTATTGTCCTTTTGCTGCCTAGTTTACATTGAGAGGGTATTAAAATAAGGTGCCAAGCCCAGCTTCCTTTTGCTCTCTTTGTTGAGTAGTGATGGTACCTTCATTAATTAACACAAGAATCAGTTTACTCATAGTTAACACTTGTGATTCAGGGATTACACTTAGCCTCTGAAACATATAAAGGGAATACCAGTAACTAATTGGTGTTCTGTGCTCTACCGTGTATAGGAATGTATGTTCCTCTTCTCATTAAGGCTTTCTACTTGCTCTTCATGTATGCTCAATGTCAGACATTTCCTGATGGGGTTTACTGCCATAAATAGGTGTCCATTTTTTATCCCCACCAGCTGTGGTTTGAGTAGCACAAGCAAAGTTTATGAATCACTTCTCCTTGACAGATCCTAACAGCCACAATATTCTGCCACATCGCCAGCAGCAGCAAGTGAATGATATTAGCTCTTAACTCTCCAGAAAACTCTGTTCAGTAATTAAACATTAAGCCTCTGATGCCTATCATCATTCAGTGCCAAGACCCTTTACAATACAGGTTTGTTATATTCAGGTAATGATATTAGAGATGATAATTTATTCTGGAAATGTAGCTATCTGAGAAGAATGAATTTACTGAAATCAGAATTTCATTTATAAGCTGGCTTTTCAGGACTTTTCTCCTAATTCTGACATTCACCATGCAGGAATATTTATTTCGTTAAAAAACCCTCTGAATGTAGGATAATTGACAAAGAGTGATGAAAAGAACAATATTTAAAACTGTGGCAGCAGCAGCAATATGTAATATAATGCAGAAATCTGCCTTCATTCAATAAGGGCAAATGATCCAGCAGCACTTCAAGCTTTGGGTATCATTTCCAAGTTAATGTGTTCTGCTTTGGTGTTAATGTAAAATGGGGATCAACTCAGTAGCTAACAAAAGAGGTCAGGAAACTTCAAATAAAAATTCAAACGTATAAGAAATACAGCACTGCTAACAGAAACTGAAAGTCTGTTTTCCATCAGGCTGTGTACATAGCTCATTTAATATTATTGTCATAAACAATAATAAGGATCACCCTCGTGTAAATGAATAGCTGTGTGTACGGTAGCAGCCACAGCTGCTGCTCACGAGCTGAAGCTGTAGTGCTCTGTTTTCTGCAACACAAGTGGCCAGAATAATTAAACCACACTTAAAAAGGTCTTAAAAAGGTCTTAAAGTTGCAAAGACAAACATGTAGAAGCAAGCTGTCAGATATAAGGCTGTCTGTGCAATCTGAATTCACCCAGTGTTTTACACTACAATGCAGTGTACAGAAAGCTGGAGCACTGCTCTGGTCCCTTCAGCCCCAGCATGCCCCCCCTTATTGTAGCAAGGCTCTCTTTCCACCATCCTCATGCTGATCTTTTTCCAACTGTCCTGTTTATTCAGTACGCAATCTGCTTGCTATCCAGTCCTAATTCCCATTTTCCTTATTCATCTTCTAGTGTTTCTTATGAACTGACTTCCACTCTTTACTTGTCTGGCTCTGTGTGAGGAATTTATTGTTTTGGTTTTTTCCCTCCATTCTCAATAGTTTTCAGTCCCTCTTTGCTTTACTGGGATCTTCAGACATGCCTCTTTTTCCACTGTCTTTGTTAGGCCTGTCTTTCTGTCTTGTTTCTCTCAGCACTTTGATATTTTGTTCTCTTGTTGCCTCCATCACCCCAACTGAGGGCTCCCTGTCCCACCTCAATATTTTCTAGCCTTCAGTCCTAAGCTTCCTATTTTCTGGCTCACCAGAGACAAATCCCAGCCCCTGTTCAGGCTATTTGCAGTGGTCTGTCTATGATGCTTCTTCTGCAGGTCTGGTTCTCATCTCTGTATTGCATTGCACACCAGGAGCCTTAGTCTCCTCCCAGCATGAAATGCTTGGGAGAGTGCACAGCATGCAGCAGTGTCTTCCACAGCACTGACATCAGGTAGAGCTTTGCATTACTACCAGGTCTCTTGATACTACTCGTGACTTCTTGGACAACAGCTCATTGTGAGTGGAAATGTTCTTTTCTAACTTCTACTCTCCTTTACATAACCCCTAGTCCTCCCAACTTCTGCAGCAGGACTTGAGTACAGAGGAGTTCAAGGCAGAGATTACAGTGTAAGATGGAAATGGGAAGCACTAATGTCATCGCTCTGAGAGATAACCCTATTCTACCCTAGCATCACTCTGTCCATGACCCTCAGAGTCTGTAGATTCCACACATACAGATACCCCTACCTGCTGTAATTGGTGACTGGAGAAAAAGGAGTGCTTCTCTTTGAGCAGGTGGTAGCGAAATATTAGGCACTTGTAGTCTTTCCTATCTAAGCCACCACTGCTGCAGAGATGCTTTGCTGGTGATTTCATCACCAGCCCATGTGAGCACAGACATTGTAAGTCAAAACAGTGCAGAGTATGAGGCTACTACTACCAGTTCCTAATGATTTTGTTAGTATTTGTCATCAGGCACATTGAAAAATGTGATACTGGTATGGTATTGTAGTATTGTATGTCATAAACTTATGGTTTATAGTAGCCTGGAGTCCCAGTTGCAGGGGAAGAGGAAAGCCCTTTTTTGATCCAGGCAAACGTCCAACTGCAGACAGTCTTTGAAAATGTGGAATTTTCAAAGCAAAACAAAGCTGTTGTGTGCATGGACACAGGGATGGCAAGAAGCAGTTCCCTGGTACAGTCACTGCACTTCCACATGCCTTATCTCCTCTCTGGAGCACAGGATATTCTAGCTGTTCAGACAAAGTGTTCCTCTGTTTCCTTTGCCTGTTGTTAAAGGCAAAATACTCCTGCTTTCTGTCTTCCAGAAAAAGTGTAAGCCTTTCACCTGGTGTTCTCCAAAACAAGAGCAGGCTGGTATGATTTTTGTAGACGGATGACTGGGCAGTTTGGGGGTGTTCTAAGACAGAAAAGCAGAATGTTTGAGTAGGCAATACAGGACTAGATTAATAGTTGGTGGAGTGTGTAGTGCATGGGATGTATGTACAGATGGAAAATTGTCAGAAATGTTGTGGGCGTGCAATTTTATGTATTTCTTTTTCTGTTCAAATTCTTTCATCAATTTTATTAATCTTAAGAAAAATGGTGTAGAAGCAGCCACATAGGAGTTAGTCATAGAATCATAGAATCCTGGACTGGTTTGTGTTGGAAGGGACCTTAAAGCTCATCCAGCTCCAACCCCTGCCAT